>JAKVQF020000903.1:0-71529 GCA_023091115.2 Trypanosomatidae sp. Fi-14 | reverse complement strand
CGACAGCTACACATGTGCATGAGACACAGACACAGACAAACGACGCAAGCAGACAGTCATGACGAGCAGTGCGCAAGACAGCACACATGCATGTGTTTACGTACATGTGTATGTTGTCTTTGCACATTACCTTTTTTGTATGTGATGCTTGTTAGCGTGCTTTTGTGTATGTTGCCTTCACAGCGCCTTGTGTTGTGTGTGTGTGTGTGTGTAATGCGTCTCCGTCCATCTAATCGAAACCGTCGAGTATGCCAAGGAGCAGCGCATGGCTGCCAATGTACGTCTTGCTGCCCTCGCCGCGCCCGTCGAGCGGCGAGTAAAACTCCCACCAACGACTGGCGCGGTGCATCGTGTGTGCCATGCGCTGGCGCACATCCCTGTACAGCGCCGCCGCCTCTTGCGCCGCGGCAGCACGCTCAGACGCGTCGGCCATGCTGGCCATTGCCGTGTCGCCGCCGCTCTTGTTGCCGTGGCCATCGCCGTCGTCGCGCAGTCGCATGTACGTCGACTTGAGCATGTACAGCAGCATCAGGTTCGTCGACGGCCACACGTAGCCCATCCACAGATTGTCGTGCGTCAGGCCCGCCTCGCGCGCGCGGCGCACCGAGTCGTACGACACCGACATCAGCCCATGCTCCGTCAGCAGCTCCCTGCGTGCGAGGGCGAGGGTGTGGCGCACCGCGGCCATGTCACGGCGCACCACGCCAAGCAGCACCGGGTACAAGTTGACGTAGCCGACGTAGGGCGAGAAGGCGTGTGTGGTGCAGCCGACGCGGTCGGCGTAGCGGTGTGTGGCCGTGTCCCAGTGCGTCGCGTGCAGGTGCGCCTCCCAGTCGACGTGCACGCTGGCCGGCTCGCCGAGGAAGTCGACCTCGATGCGCGTAATGAGGCCACCGAGGAAGGCGACCCAGGCGAAGAGGTCGACGTGTGCTTCGGCGGTGTGCTGCGCCGGACACACCGGCCGCGGGTAGTCCTCCATGCCACTCGTCGGCAGCCGGTCGCCGTCGCGGCCGCGCCAGCGGTACGCCAGCGGCGCCGCACCGTCGGGCAGCGGCGGCCGCTCCTCTAGCGTGGGCCGCGCTGCACTGCAATTCGGCGCCGCAGCGGCGCCGTCGGTGGCTGACGCCGATAGCGTGGCGCACTGCGTGCTGTCAAACCAGTGCAGCCACCGCCGCAGCGACGGCAGCAGAGCGCGCAGATACTCGCGGTCGGCCGCCTGCTCGCGCGCATAGTACTCGGGTGTGTTGCGGCGCTTGCGCGTGCTGGCGCGTGCGAGGCGGCGCTGCTTGCGCGCCATCTCGTTCAGTAGCTCGTGCAAGCCGAGGAGCAGCGTGGGCGGCGAGGCAAAGGTCAGGTGCTCGTAGCGCAGAGACGCCGGTGCGAGGCCGCGCGTGACGCGCGAGAAGGTCGCACGGGTGGGCACGAACCCGCTGCTCGGGTCTTGTGCTCCGAGCAGCCACGACGCGAGCGTGTCCTTCACCATCTCCTTGTTCCACCGCACGAGGAAGAGGAGCTGCAGGCCTGTCAGGAACGCCTGCCCGACGGGCTCGTCGGTGCGTGAGCCGACCGCGGCGAGTGCGCTGCTGACGTGCGACGCGGTGTGCAGCGCGTCCTCGTGCCACACCTCCACCGCCGCCCCACGCTCGTCCCACGACGCGTCCACGGCGGCGTCGGCGTGCATGTAGCGGCCATGGTCAAACGACAACGACCCGAGTGCCTCGCTGACAAGCTGCGTTGTGAGGCCTTGCAAGTGACCTTTGCTCACGTTGAGCACGTCAAGCCATGGTCGCACCACCTTGCGCGCGTGTGCGTGTATTGCCTTGTCGCGGCGGCGGAACAGGTTCGTCAGCTGGCACGTCGATAGCGTGTGCGTGTCAAGCTCGCCATCGGCCGTGTTGTTGCCGCCACCACCACTGTCACCTGACGTGGGCCGCAGCGACAGCTCGAGGCGAAAGCTCGTGTCGTACGACTTCTTCAGGACAAGCATGTTGTGCACACCCGCCGTGCTCGCGTCGTGCGAGGGCGGCTGACGAAAGCCCTCCGCGCTGACCGCCTCGGTGTAGACAAACGCGTCGCGTGGCAAGTCGCGCAAGTCGAGGCGCGTCTGCGGCACGTCGCGCTCGCCGTGTGCGGCAAAGGCGCCCTTGCCCTGCGCCGCCGCACGCTGCGCCACCGTGCCACCGACGCGCGGCGCGTGCACGACGTCAAAGGCGTCATGGACGTTTACGTGCAGGCCATACACCCGCCACGGCGCCGTGTCGTGCGGGGCGCGGTGGTGGTCGTCGTCGTGGACGCGCAGCGCAAACGCCTCGCGCGCACCCGTCGGGCCCACGTAGCGACTGTGCAACACGGGGCTCCAGCGGGCGCCGCTGACCGCGTCGGGCGCCCGCACGTGCACCCGCTCCGCCTCATCGGCGTTGACAAGGTAGAGCACCAGGTCGACCGGCACGTTGCCCTCGACGCTGCCGTGCACGCGCACGTGCCACGCCTCCCCGGCGGGGCTCTTGAGGAACTCGAACGTGAAGGACGCCCTGTTCGCCACGTCGTCGACGAGCTCCTTGCCATAGTGTATGCCATCGTGCACGACCCAGCGCACGCTCATTACTTCCGGGTCGCGGCCAGGCTTGCGGACGTGGCGGCGGCCATTGACCTTGTTGTGTAGCGCATACGTCAAGTGACGCACGGGGTGTGCGCCCGCGCGGTCGTACCACGCCACGCCGAGCATCGTCGGCTGCGCGGCGCGTGTCTTGAGCGCAAAGAGGCGGCTAGGCTCGTACGTGCCCCACCACAGACTGCGGTTGTACGCCGCCGAGGGGTACAGCGGGGGGTCGCTAAAGTACGCAGCATAGTCGGCCGTCCGCGCCGCGACAACCGCGTCGTGCTTGCCCACCCGCTCGACGCCGCGGCAGCGCAGGTTGTCAAAGACGAAGAAGGGCGTCAGACGCGCGACAAAGTAGAGCGGCACAATGAGTGCAAAAAAGACAAAGGCGCTGTACAGCGCAATGCCCTTCAGCGTCATCGTCGACACGAGGCGGCAGCCACGACGGCGACGATGCCGCTGTGCGTAGCGCTGCGCCAGCTGCTGCTGCAGCAGCGGCGTCGCTGCCATCGCAGCGGCGACGCGGTCGTCACCGTCGACGCTGACACCGCCCCCGTACGCATCGCGCCGCAGCGTCCCGTGCGTCAGCCGTGCACGCATCGTATGTGCGTGTGTGTATGTGTGTATATATGTGTGTGTGTATGTGTGCGTGTGTATGTGCGTATGCGCAACGTCTTTGCAAGCGCAGGCAGCGATGCAACAGCAAGACACACGCGCCATGTGCATGCACGCATACACACATTCACACCTACACATGTGAATGACCATCGTGTGTGTGTGTATGTATGTATATGCGTTACGCATGTGGCGTGCCACCGTCGCGGTAGCGCTGCACCCACAGCTTGCCCATCTCGTCAAACGACTCGCGCGTCTGCCGCGCCGCCGCGGCGTTGGGCGGCGTCTCGGCAAACATGATGCGGCCCAGCCACGGCTTGTTCTCTGGCATAAGTGCATTGTCGATGCCGTGCAACACAAAGTCGAGGGCCTGCTCCGACACCACAACCGGCTCCTGCGCGCCGTCGCTGCTGCTGCTGCTGCTGCCGTCGCGGCGGTCGAGTGCGGCACGGTAGTCGTCGGCAAAGCGCTGCGCCCAGCCCTCCTCCTCCAAGCGCTGCAGCGAGTAGAGCATGGCGTGGTACACTTCCATGTTCATCGCCACGTGACAGCGGCGCAGCGCGTAGAAGACCGCCAGGGCCTCGGCGTAGCTGCTCGTGCGTGCAAAGAGGTGCTGTACAGTGCGTATGCTCAGCCGCCGTCCGAGGCGTGCCGCGACATACAGCACCGTCTCGAGCGCGCTCGCATCCCCGTCGCGTGACAGCGGCACACAGAGCAGCAACAGCCGGTCAAGGGCGTCACCCAGGCCGCGGCACACGTCCTCGTCGCGTGGTGCGGTGGGGTCAATGCGATACTTGCGCAGCAACTCGGCGACACTTGCTAGCCGCGCCGCATCCGTGTCGTCACTGCCCTGCCTCGTCGTGTTATTTTGCTGCTGGTGCGCCTTTTCGTGTTCGCCCTCTGGCGTGTTGCCGTTGGTCTGCTGTTGTTGTTGTGGCTGCTGCTGCAGGGTGCTTGTCATCGTCTCGTCGTCGCTGACGCGCTGCCACAGCGCAAAAATGTCGCGACGCGCCGCCGCCGCCAGCTCCATTGTCGTCGCCGCGACATCGCTGCGTATGTGTGTCGTGCTGCTGCTGCTGCTACGTTTGCTACTACTGCTGCTAGTACTGTTGCTTGCCTCGTCCTTGGCAGCAGACGATGCACTTGCGCTGGCTGTGCCTTGCCAGCGTCGTGACATGCTCGCGGCAGCGCTGTAAAGCGCCACACGCGCTGACCAGCAGCGACGCATGTGTGTGTGTGTGTGTGTGTGTGTTTACGTTACTACAAACAACAACAACAACATTGCGTACACAAGCACGCACACATGTGTGTGTACAGATGAGGCGACGTGTACCTGTGTATGTGCATCATTGTGCACTTGTGGCACGTCATACGCCTACACAACATTGCGCGCTAGCGACTGTTACAATACACATACACACACACACACACATACACAACCGTTTGCGACGTCATCGCCTTGCACTTTGCCTCACGTCACATCGCATACGTGCCCGTCGCGGCGGCGCTTACGTGTTACACGCACCGTCATCTTATCACTGTACCTGTCGCTGTGTGTGTGTGTGTGTGTCATCGTTGCTCTTGTTGTCGACTTGCACACGCGAGAAGGACAGTAAAGCATACACAAACAGAGAGACACACATACACGTATGTATACACAAGACGTTTTGTGCGTTGCTAAGCTGCTACAGAACACACATACACACACACAAACACACACAAGCGCAACAGCGCATGTATGTGTCCTCTCGTTTGCGTGTGTGCGTGTACGTGTTTACAAGAACAGATTTGCATTGCCGTTGCTGCGGTTGGCGAGCCACGGCACGGCGTCGATCAGGTTGCTAACAAAGTTGTAGAAGGTTGGCAGCAGCAGCACGCGCACAGGGAAGAGCAGCGTGTAGGCGCCATAGAGCACGAGGCCCGTGACGCACGTGCGCTCCCAAAACGCGCGACGATCACACGCCCACCACGACGACGACGACGCCCCCGCCAGCTTGCGCGTGCGCGCGACACCCGCCGCAGCGCCACCCGCCGCCGCCGCCGTCGCACCGTCGCGCAGCGCAGCTGCCCGGCTCAGCGCATTCAGCCGCGCCACCGACGCGCTCGTCGTCGCCGGCTCCTCGCGCAGCTTCGGCGATGACGCTGTCATTGTCGTCGCGGCGGCGGCAGTAGACACGCTCGCCGTCGTCAGTGGCGCAACTGCCGCCGCCGCCGCTGCTGTCGCTGTCTTCGTTGTCGCCTTGTCTTGCTGCTGCTGCTCCTCACGCTGACGCAGCTCCTCGAGCATCTTGGGCAGCATCGGCATCTGCTGTATAATGTCGCGCTTCGTGTCCATCGCCGCGTCGAGGTTCGCCTTGGCGAGCGCGTAGGACTGCGGCAGGCCGTGCTCGCCGTTGAGGTACATGCAGCCCTTGACAAAGTACGCAGCCCCGCAGCCGCGGTCAATCGCCTTGTCCAGCCACGCGTGATACTTGCGCATGTCGCGCTGCGCGTCGGCTTGCGCGTCGGTCAGCATCGACGACGACGTCGCCCCGCGCTGCCACAGCTGCGCCAGCGCGAGCATCGCATTCACGCTGCCCAGCCGCGCCGCGCGCTCGTAGAAGAAGACGGCGGCAGGGAAGAGGGGCAGAAAATGACGCGCCCCTTGGTCGTACAGCTCGCCGACACGAAAGCTCGCGACCGCGCTCGGGGCGGCGTCGTCGAGGGCGCGCTCGAGCAGCAGCGCCGTCGCCACGGGCGAGCCGAGCTGGCTGCAGATGGTGTACAGCACGACGATGCTCTGGTCGTGCTTGTGGTGAATGGCGGCGAGGCGCAGCAAGTGCAGGCAGCGTGCAAGGTCGCGTGCCTCGAACGCCTGCATGCCACGCGCCATCAGCTCCGTCGCACTCATCGCGCGCTCGTCCGCGTCGGCGTAGTCCTCGTCCTCGGCCTCGTCGAGGTGGCCAATGTTCGCGCGCGCCTTGCGCAGGTCGAGGCGTGTGTACTGCAAAAAGCGCGCGAGCGAGCTTGGCTGCGTGCGCAGCTCACGCATCGTGTCGTGCAGCCGCAGCATCGCGTCAAGAATGGCCTGCTGCTTCTCATCCGCCACCTCGCCAGCTGCCGTCGTCGCCTCGTCTGTGCTGCTCGTTGTCGTAGTCGCCGTCGCCGCTTCTTCGGCGGCGCCCTCGCCCACGACAACGCTGCCCGCCTCGCTCGCTGGCTTGCGCGCCGTCACCTCAGCGAGCTTCTTGCGTATCTCGCGCTCCTCGACGCGGTAGTTCTCGAGCTCAGCCTTGACAAACGCCGCCGCAATGTCCTCTGCCGTCTGCAGCTTGGGCGTGTCGTTTGCCGTCTTGTCTGCCGCTGTGCCATTGTCATTGCTCGTCTTGTTGTTGCTGCTGCTGCCCCCTCCCGTCACCTCGGCCGCCGCCTCCTCGAGCAGCTGATCGAGGTCTGTCGTTGTCGCTGCGGCCGTTGCGCCGTTGCTGGCCTCCGTGTGCGTCGCCTTGTCGTCATCGCTCTTCTTTGCCGTCGTGTCTGCTGCTGCTGCTGCTGCAGCGCTGCTCGCCAGTATGCGCGCCTCCTCGGCGGAGCCGACGGGCGGCAGCGAGGGCAGCTGCTCGGCGAAGAGGCGGTCAATGTCACTCGTCGACGTCAGCAGTGCATCGTCGTTGCGCATAGGCAGGTTGAGCAGGCAGTCCCACGCGTTGCCCGTCTTCTTGTCCAGCTCGACGACGAGCTCATTGTCGTGCTCGACGCGCCACTCGACATCGCCGCCGACGGCCGCGTACAGGCGCCACTGCAGCAGTCGCGTGTCGTGATGCGACACACACAGCACGCTGCTGTCCTTCACCTCGACGGTCAGGTTACGCGGGCGCACGCCGTCGGGCAGTGTGAGCGGGATGCGAATCTCGAGGCTGTGCTCGCCATCACCGCCCTGACGCCAACGCGCCTTGCCAATGCTCTCGGTGACGGGTATGTCGGACATGCTGGCTGACGTTGCAGTCTTGTTGCAAAGTATGTAGTGTGTGTGTGTACGTGTGTGTATGTGTTGTGTATGTGTGTTGTAACGTGTTGCTCCTGTCACCACCAGCAACGAAGAGAAGCAGGCAGTAGACATACATACACACACGTCTGCGCACATCGTGTGAGCAGGCAAACGTGCGACGAGTAAGCAAACCGACAACACACACACATGTACATGCATGCGCACGCACATCACACACCCATGTGCTGCAGCAGCTGCGTCGCCGCACGCGTCCAGTGCAGTAGCTGCTGCTCGTGCAGTAGACTAGCAAAGGCAGTCGCGTCACCGTCGCCATCGCCGTTGCGTCGCGCTGACGACGACGACGACGTGCTTGTCGCCGCAACAGCAGCCTCGTACACATCACGTGCCGCTGCAGCAAAGAGACTATTGCCGCTGCTGTCGCTGTCGCTGCCGTGTTGCAGCACCATCGCCAGCAGCCTTGCAGCCGTCGTCGTTGTTGCCGTCGTCGTCACAGATCGCGGCACCGTCATGGCCGTCACGTGCGCCGATAGAGACCAGAACGCCGCACGCTGACGCACACTGCAGTCTGACGGCGTCAGCTGCGACGTCAGCAACACCGACACGCTGCACACACCGCCCAGCAGCAGCAGCGACGATGACGGCGGCGCCGCGGTAGCGCACCACGACAGCAGCTGCGGCAGTGCACCATGACACGCCGCAACGTACGCGTGACGCACACGCGCATCGGTCGCTGTCGTTGACGCCGACGGCTGTTGCACGCGTGTGCGCACGACACGGCACAACTGCCCCTGCGCCACACGCGTCGACGAGCGCACGGCGGCAGCAGCAGCAGCATTAGCAGTTACGCCACGACTGCTGCTGCTGTTGCTGCCGCTGCTGTTGCTGTCGCTCTTGTCCACATGGAGCGGCGCGGCAACGTGGTAGCAGGCGGGCATGTGCAGCAGTGGAAAGGTGCAGCGGCGCCACTGCGCTCTGCCGCGTGTCGTCATCGCCGTCGATGTGTTGCCGTGCTCACACAATGCGTACAGCCAGACGGACGGCTCTGCCCCCGTCGCACCTTCGCCACCCGCCACAGCAAGCCACACGCAACAACGATGATGACGATGCTGCCGCTGCAGATACGACAGCTGCAGCGCCTCGTCCGCGCGACCACTACAATCAACACCACCGTCGCTCTTCGCATACCGCGCAACGTGTCGCGCCACGCGATCCTCGTCCGCGTCCTCGCTGCGGCTGCGGCTGTGCGCACAGACAACCGCAGCCACATGCAGTGCACGACACGGCGGGGCGGCGTGCAGGGGCGTATACACCTGCCGCCACACACACGTCCGTGCGTCGAGCACGTGCAGATCGTTCCCGTGACGCGCATCAGCACAGACGCCACCGTACACAAACAAGCAGCCGTCATAGTCGGTGGTGCTGTGACCGTAGCGAGCACACGGCACGGCGCCGTACGTTGGCAGCACACACTCCGCCACCTGCCACGTGCGCAGCTGCAGCGTCAGCAGTCGCACATCGAGCAGTGCGTCGTCGCTGGCAAAGGTCAGGTCGCCCGCGACACCACCGATGAGCGCAAAGCAGCAAACATCACTGCTCTTGCGGCTGACATCACTGCTGCCATCGCTGCTGCTGTTGCTGTTGTTGTTGCGACAGACATTGTCGTTGCTACCACAGCCACCGCCGTCGCCGCACATGCGTGCAGCCGACGTGAGCGACGAACACGGTGGCAGTGCAGGCCATCGTGTTAGCGTCGCAAACACACAACACGGCAGCTGCGCAGACGTCACGGCGCTCTCACTGCTGCTGCTGTTGTTGCTGTTGTCGTTGTCGTTGTTGTTGTTGTCGCCGTCGTTCGTCGCATGCAACACCGCCGACGACGACAAGGATGCTGCGGCAGTCGCTGCGGTGGTCGTGTGTACGGCAAGAGGGCAGTAGGCAGTATAGTAGCTCGCAGGGGCTGTTGTTGTCGTCGTCGTTGCCATCACTGCACTGCTGCTGCTGTTGCGTGCGTGGTGTGTCAGTTGCAGCAGCGTAATGCACAAGGCGAGCGGGCAGGCCACACCACGCGGTGCTGCGCGCGTCGTCAGCTGCAGCTGCGGCAGCAGTGGCGACAAGGTCGGCTGCGATGACGACGACGACGACAGTGACACGGCAGACGCGCGCAGCGGCGTCGCGCACGACACGCCACCAACAAGCAACGACAAGTGCACAGCCGACACATTGTTGTCCGCGTCGTCGTCGTTGTTGTTGTCGCCACAGCACGCACTGCCAAAGCAGCTGCGGCGGCTGCTACTGTGCACACAGCCCGGGCGTGTGTGCAGCTGCAGTGCGGCGAGTGCGTCGTGTGTGCTCACGTCAAGCGATACGGCACAGTGACCAAAACGCGGCGGTGCCTCACACACGCGATGGCGCAGTGTCGTGTGCAGCGCTGTTGCGGCGCCTTCGTGTTGTTGTTGTTGTTGCTGTTGTCGCTGCAGCAGTAACACGTCACGCAGCCGCGCACACGGCACGGCCGGCACGCACTCGTCGCCGCTGCTGCTGCTGCTCGCCACGACCTCGATGAGATGTGAGCGATGTGTGACGCAGTGTGTCGCGCACGACGCACCGCCGTGGTACAGCGCAAAGCGACGCGTGTGAGGCGTGTGCGCGTCATTGCAGCAGCTGTCGTTGTTGTTGTTGTCAGGCACGGCGACGGCAAAGGTGACGGCGCTGCAGCCATACCACGCTGGCAGGTGCTCGTGTAGTGTGCACTGCACAAGTGCGGGCACAGCGGCGGCAGACGCGGCGGTCGCATGTGTCGCCTTGGCGCCGTCACAACGTCCATGACGACGTGGCCGGCGCTGTCGCCGTCGTCGCCGCTGCTGCCATGGGCGACTGTCGCGTACATCATCATTGCTGACGCCATTGTCGTCGTCCTTCTCGTCGTCATCTGCTGCCTGCCACGACGACAACGACGACGATGACGACGACGACGCCTCCTCTTCTTCACTCTCGCGCAGTCGATAGTGATACTCGGGGCGATCATTCGTCTCGTCGTCGGCGCCGTACCACTGCGCTGCGCGCTGCTCGTCGTCGCTGTCGCATGGGTCGTCGCGTTGTCGACAAAAGCGTTTGCGACGTTCACCGGTAGGGTAGCCGTGGTAGCCAAACTCATACCAGCTCTGCATGCTCCTGTTGTCCTTGTTGTTGCTGTTGCTGTGCCTGACAGCGCCACACTACACAAGACAAGCACACATGAACAACAGACATTGTCACACGCACACAACACACACACACCACACACGCAGAGGTAAGCAAAACTGCACACGACGCGCCTGTCATGCGTCACACGCCGTCATGCGACGATGACAGTGTGGCGTCGCGCTGCTGCGTTGTGTCGACTTGTTGCAGTATCTTGTGCAGTAGGCGTGGTGCAGCGCTGCTGGCAAGCGCGCACTCGTCCACAACACGCACACGCCGCGCAATCGCACACACCGCGTCACCGCCATCGCCGTCGTCGCTGTTGCCGTCCTTTGTGCTGTCGCACCTCGGCCTTGTCACTGCCGTCTTCGTCGTCGTTGTCGCTGTCATTGTCGTTGCGCCGGCGTGTAGCGCACGCGCCACGCGTGCGCAGACGCGACGCTCCAGCGCATCGCCAGCAACACGACTGCTGCTGTTGCTGCTGGTCTGCGTCGTCGCGCACCAGCGCACGTGGTACACCGCAATCGTCATGTCAATGTGCGAGAAGATGTGACGTACCGTGCCGCATGCACGCAGCACAGGCACGCGCGACGTCGTCGTCGTCGTGCGCGCTGCTCGTTTGCTCGTCGCTTGCCGTGTGCTCTTGTCGTCAGCAGCAACAGCATCATCGCTGCTACTGCTGCTGTCGTTGCTGTCATTGTCCTTGTCGCACAACACACGCGCGCCACACGACAGCAGCTGCACAGCACGCATACGCTGCTCTCGTGTCGCCGCTGTCGTAGCGGCGACGTCGCCGGTGCTCGTCGGCAGTGTCAGCAACGGGAACTCGAGCATGCCACCAAGCAGACCCGACGATGGTCGACGCAGCAGCACAAAGCGGCGCTGCACACATGCTGTGGCGTCATTGTTGCTGCAACGACAACTGCTGCTGTTGTTGCTGCTGTTGCACTGACGAGGACGCTTGCGTGTGTTACTCGCACGCGGTGGCAGCTCGTGTACTACGCAGACGACGTGCTCGTTGCGCTTGTGCGGAGGCGCGGCGCGCAGAGGCACAACGCCCTCGATGCGTGGCAGCACGCCGCTCTGCAGCTGTGCGTAGCTGACACACAGCGCACGTAGTGGGCATTGCACACACAACGGCGCCGCCGTAGGCCGACACACCGACGCGCCGAGTTCCATCAGACCCTGATTGAGCGCACCAGGCATGGCCTCGTCCTGCTCCTCCTTGCAACCATCGTCGCCCTCCTCCTCCTCCTTGTTGTTGTTGTCGCCGCCGTGCATGAGCTGCTGTCCCCACACCTCGGCACGACGCAGATTGGCCGACGTCTTCGGATCAAAGCCGCGCTCGCCGCGCAGCCGCGCGAGGACGCGCACGACATTGCCATCCACGGCCATGACACGCTCGCCGTAGCACACCGACGCAATCGCGGCTGCCGTGTAGGGGCCAATGCCAGGTACAGTGCGCAGCTCTGCCGCCGTGCGTGGCAACGTCACGGCTGCCCTTGTCGTCGTCGTTTTTGCCGCCGCTGCGCGACGTGCCAGCTCTTGTGCGCCCTTGTGCAAGTACATGGCACGACGATAGTAGCCGAGTCCAGCCCACGCTGCACGCACCTCGTCCTCGCGTGCGCGCGCGAGGGCGGCGACGGTGGCGAAGCGACGCAGCCAGGCGGCAAAATACACGACAACGGTGTCGAGTCGTGTCTGCTGCGACATCACCTCGGCGACCCACACTTCATACGCATCATAGCAGTGCGGTGGTGGTGGGGGTGGCACGTCATCTGTGCAGCACGACGAGTGTGGCCTTGTGCGCTTGCGTGCGCAGTGTCGTTGTTGTTGCTGCTGCTCTGCCGCTGCGCGTTGCTCGGCGTGTTGACGCCATGGCAAGTCGCGTCGGCGATGTGTGCGCCACCACGCAATAACGGCTGCTTGCACCGCGCGGTAGTACACCGCCGTTGCAGGTGTGCCGTGTGGTGTCAGCCATTCACTCATGTCTACATGACAATATGTGTGTGTGCGTGTGTGGGCAAGAAATGACACACACAAACACACACACACAGATGCACACACAACACGTTCACATAAACGTCGCATGTGTGTATGTGTGTGTGTGTTAGTCGGCCACTGTCATTGTACATACATGTATCGCTCGCGTGCACTTGTGTGTGTGCGCAAAGCATGCTGTCCTTCGTCATGCTACGAGCTCTTGAACAGCAACACGCCCATCTGGCCAATGTAAAAGTATACATAGTGGTTTTGCTCATGCGTCACAAAGCTGCCAAAATTGCGGCCAACGAAGCAGTTCCACGTGGGGCCGTAGCGCTGGTCGAACTCGCGCTTGATGTACGCCGCCACCTCTTGTTCATTGTACGCCTTTGTCAGCCCGTCCTGCGCGCACGCAATCGCGTAGCTCTCGACATCCTTTGGCATGTCAGAGACCTTGATCGTCGCGCTCGCCGCCTGCGTCATTGTGTCTACGTGTGCTGTGTGTTTGTGTGTGTATGTGTGTGTGTGTGTGTGTCTGTTTGTGTGTGTGTGTTGTGTGTTTGTAGCGTGCTTCGATGTAGCGTGCTACGCAACGCAAAGCAAACGTGTCAGCACAGCAGTTGCACATGTATGTATACACACGCACATACGCGAACATGTATGCATGTATGCATGTGTGCACTGCGTCTGTTTGACCGTGTCGCATCTACTTGCACATGACGTCGCTAGCAAGCATGTGCACGTACAATATGCACACAAACACACACACGCACACACGCATACGCGCATACGCGGACACATGCACGTCAACGCACAGAATGTCATCATACCCAGACATACATGCACACATACACACACACACACGCACGGTCGTCACTTGCTCACTACTGTACGCACACTATGCGTTACACTATCACGTTATCGTATAGTTACGCACATACACACACACATACACACGTATACATGACGACGTGACGTTTGTGTACACAATGTGTACACACGCACATACATACATGTATATGTAACACAAAAGAGGATGTATATATGTATATGTATATGTATGTGTAGAGAATGACGTATGAAGTCACTGTTACCGACTACTTTGCTAAGATGCACTACGCAACGTACACACGAGCGGTCTTGTGTGTGTGTGTGTTGCTTACGTTTAGTGGTCACATGCGTGTGCGCGCACAAACACGCACACGCACACACATAAGACAGATCACTGCATGCGCGTGTGTGTATGTGTATGTGTGACTACTTGGCATTGCCAAGGTAAATGTCGACAATGAGGGCCGTGTTGCCAATCATCTGCAGACACCACGCGACAATGTACAAGATGAGGCCCTTGCCAATGCGATAGTGGTCAGCAAACTCGCGCGCACCGCACTGATTCGACCAGTACAGCGCCAGCATCGTCGACCACGTCACGAGCGTCGCGACCGTGTTGATCGTCGAGATGATGACGGCGACGACGGCAAGCTCGGCAAAGTGAAAGAGCTCGAGGAATGCCACGCCAACGGTGATGAAGCCACCGATGATGCACATGACTGAGAAGGCCTGTGCGGCTTGTATGAGCGAGTTGGCCTTCTCGCACTTGGCGCCATTGGGCGCGAGCCACTCCTCGTGGCGGAACCACGTCCCGGAGCAGCGCGGCTTCGGGCCCCAGATCGAGATGCACGACGAGTTGGTGCGGCTGTCCATCATGCCAATCGGGTTGCCCGCGACACAAAAGGTGAAGGCGATGATGCTGATGACGGCGAAGATGACAACGCCGATGCTGATGCGCGGGTGCTGCTTCTTGACAGGTATCGACTGCGTGTGCAAGTGCGCCTGGTCCTCCTTCTTCGCCTGGTCCTGCTCGTGCGTCATCGTGGCCGGCTCGTGTGCAGCGGCCTTGGGCGCATCACCGTCCTTGCGCGCGGTGGTGGCGGGCTGCGACATGACACTTGCTGTTGCCCTGCAAAGAAATGTGTATGCGTGTGTTTGTGTTTGTGTGTGTTTGTGTTTGTGGTGGCGCGTGCAGCGTGTCAAACTAGTCACAACAGAGCAACAAGACAAGTACAGCAAAGACACACACACACACACACGTACATGCACACGCACACACGCAAAAGACACCATGTTGCGGCGCGCTAGGGCACATATGCAAACACATCTGTGTCGTCGACGCGGGCAACGAGGCCGCGTTCGCACAACCTGTCAAGGCACAGCTTCAGCGTACGTACGTGCATGCGCGCGGGTGCAAGCACGCTGTCGAGGTGACGCAGCAGCACCGGCAGCGACAGCGCGCCACGTCGCTTCAGCACAGCCACCACATGCGCCTCTGCAGCACGACGCACGTATTGCTGCTGTTGCTGCTGCGCTGCCGCGTCAGCGTCGTCGCCGGCTGCCTTGTCGATGGTGCTAGCCTCTGTCGCTGCAGGCCACGACGACGACGCGAGTGCAGCAGTGCTGCTGCTGCTGCTGCTGCTCGTCACAGCATCGGGCACGACATCAAGCAACCCACCACTACCACCGCTATTACTGCTGTTGCCGTCACCACAACAGCTGCCACGACCGCCGTCACCGCGACGCACCACCACCACGGCAGCAGTAGCAGCGGCAGCGGCGTCGCGCAACGCGTCGGCGCCGTCGTCCTTGGCAACTACACACGCGGCGAGCAGCGGCTGCAGCGCCGCCACACACGCCGCAGCACCGACGCACAGCTCTGCACACAGCGCGTCAAGGCGCCACGACGCACACCGCGCGAGCGCATCGAGAATGCACAGCTGCAGCAGCGATACGCGCACACGCAGCGTCGGCTGCGACGACGACGACGACGATGAATGTGTGACGGCGCCACTGACGGCTGGCTGTTGTTGCTGCTGCCGCAGCCACCATGACGGTTGCAACCGCACCGTCGCCGTCGTGTACTCGTGCGACAATGTGAGGTGGTGGTGTGGCCGACGTGCAGCACACGCCGTGTGCGCTGCCGTGACTAGCTGCTGCAGCACGTGTGGCATGCGCAGCTGCGGCGTCGTCCGCATCGCGGTGCGCTCGTGCGTGAGCCACACGTACGACGGCAGCACCCACGCGCACAACGCAGCACAACGTGCGTCATCGCCCTCGTCGTCGCTGTGGCTGCACGACACACGCAGCGTGCCCATCCGCGTCGACTGCAGCATGCTGCGGCAGCAAAAGAGCAGCGCGCTCGTGTGCGTCAGTGCAATGCGCTCGAGCAGGCTGCGCTCAGCGGCGGCGTGGTAGCAGCCCGCGAGCAGCCGTGCCGCGAGGTGGTCGCGGTGAGCGAGCAGGAACGCCTCGTCGGCGCCGGCGCACAGTCGCGGCAGGAAAAAATATACGGCAACGACATCGTCGACGACGGCCCGACAGCACCGCGTCGCCTCCGTCGCGTCACCGTCGTCCTTGTCCTCGTCGTCGTCGTCGTCGTCGTGGTCGTTGTGGCGGCCTGCGCAGGCACGCAAGCCGGCGTGCGCAAAAACAGCGAGCTGCTGCGCCAACACGCGCACATCGACGCCGCGCTCGCGCAGGGCAAGCTGCAGGCCGCCAAGCAACCCGTCCTCCATCTGCTGCAAGAAACGCACGTCACCGTCGAAGACGGCGCCGATGCGGCGCCGCAGCGCCGTCACACGCGCGACGAGGCAGCGAATGACCGCGTTACAAACGGCCACATCACACGCTACCGCTGTCGTCGCCGTCGCCGCGATGGCGTGTAGGAGGGCGGTGGCGGTGGTGCGCTGCGTGTGCGCAACAAAGCTGCGCAGCAGCAACGGTAGCGCCGCGTGCGGGCTGAGCGCAAAGAGCGCATACACCGCATGTGCATCGTCGGCGTTGTCGTCACTGCCGTCGCCGCTTGTGTTGCCGTCGCACTCGCTTGTGTCGTCGCTGCCCATGAGCTGCTCGAGGTCGGCCGCACACACCTCGTGCAGGCGCTCGTCGACGAGCATGTGCACGACATTTGCGACAATATGGCTGTACGGCTTGAGGAAGCGCGCCGCAAAGGCGCGTTCGCGGTCAATGGCGCACAAGCACTGTCGCGCATACGCGCCCAAGGTGCGTCTGCCGCTGCTGCTGTTTGTGCTGTCCGCGTGTGAACTGTTGCTGCGCATGGCGACACGCTGGAGTGTGCTGGCGTAGTACGCGCGCACATCACACAAGCACGCACGCTCGACAATCACCTCGTACTGTGTGTGGTCGGGCAGCATGAGCAGCTCGTCCTTCAGCTCCGTCAGCACGCCGCACATGCGCGCATGCGCGTCAGCGTCGTCCTTGTCGCCGTCGTCGGCGACTGCACGTGCTGCCGTGTCCGCACTAGCCGCGGCAAACGCTACGCTGACGTGGCGAATGCGGCGCATGAGCACGCGCACGGCGTGTGCCATGGCGTTGCACGTCGCCTCTGTCAGCACCACGCTCGCCCACTGCTGCAGCGCAATCGTCTCGGTGCGCCGCAGAGCCGTCTCGCTGAAGCCAAGTGCACGCCACGTCGTCGCCACGGGCGCGAACACGGCCTGCAACTGCACGACCGTCACACTGTACAGACGCCAGTGGCGCACGTGCGACAGGAGCAGCTGCATGGCCGCATCGACGACAACGCCACCGTCGCTGTCGTCGTGGCACGACGCTGCCGTCATGCTGCTGTCATTGTCACCCGCAGCAGCTGCGGGGTGACGCTCGAGCAGCTGCGTGAAAGCGTGCGCATGCACGTCCACATCACGCGCGACGCGGTGCTCGAGGTGATGACGACACTGCAGCTCGAGGCGCTCCTGCAGCACCGTCATCGCGCACGCATTCTCGCTGTAGCGGCCACTGCGGCCAGCCGCACCGCGCAGCCGCGGCGGCGTAGGCACGCCGATGCATGGGTGTGCGACGGCGTGGTAGACGAGCAACTGCGCGTGTGCCAGCGTGTTGGTGAGCGACTGTGGCGTGTCGACGTCGCGCGCGTGCGGCCATGTAAACAGCTGCGTTAGCAGCGAACTCAGTGCACTCCACAGTCGCTCGAAGTGGTACTGCGTCGTCGCCGCATGCTCGAGCAGCGCCGTCGACACGCGCGCCACATAGTCATCACCACCGTCTGCAGGCGCCGTAGCTTGTGCATGCCACGTCGTCATCCTTGTACAAGCTAGCATCACAACACAAGCAAAACATACGCAAACATACACAGCGTGTGTCATGCTTGCACGCATATATACACGCACACACACACACACACACACACTACATGACTACCGTCACTACAACAACAACGACAACGTCACCACTGTATACATGTACGTCTCTTATGTCACTGCACATTGCTGCACATATAGAAAGAGCGCGAGTACGTGGGGCGAACAAGACAGACAAGCGTTTGTGTATGTATGTGTGTGTGTGTGTGTGTGTGTGTACACAAGATGCAAGCAACGACACGGCGTATGCGCGAGTACGGTGAGGTGAGCACTACGATAGGTAGCTGAAGGTGTTGTCGTTCATGTTGCGCTGCACGTAGCCACGACTGATGAGGCGGTCAATCGCCGACTTGACATCACGCCGCAGCACGTCCGTGTGCGTCGGCGTTGTTGTTGCAGATGTGGACGAAGGCAACGTGCGCTGCCGCGCCGACACCTCGCGCACAATGTCGTCAAGTCGACACGACATAGCGGACTTGACGCAGCGTACAATAGTCGCCTCGAGCGCCAAGTCACGCATCTGTGCACTCCTGCTGCCGCCAGCAGCGCCACCGCTCGCGACGGTATGCGACGATGCGGCGGCGGTCGCACTCGTTGTCATCGTCATCGTTGTCGACGCCAGCGCCATCGCGTGTGATGTCGCGGTCTCACCAGTCGCTGCTGCGCCTGCAGATGCCGCTGCCGCTGCTGCCACACCGCGCCGCGCACCGTCAACGGCAGCATGTGCACGCTCGCCCGCCATGTCGCTCATTGTCGCAGGCATCAGGTTCGTCGTGGCGCCGAGCGGCAGCTGTGACAGCGCGCCAAGCTGCACACGCTGCTGCTGCTGCTGCTGCTGTGGAGAGGTGGCGTCGACGAGGCGCACGACGTCTGCGCGCAGCAGCGGCGCAAGCGCACTCGTCACCTGCGCCACCGTTGCCAGGCCTGCGTGCGTGCGCAGCTCCTCCATGTCGCACACACCTCGCTCCGCCACCGCGAGCAGCAATACGCACTGCCGACACGTCAGCAACAGGTGCAGCGTCACCGTGCCGGCGCCGTGTTGCGGCGTGCGCGGCAGCTGCACGCGCACACGCACACTCGACACGGCAGGAAGGAAAGTGAGGCGATGGCCGGCGCCATGTGTGCTTGCCATGTGCTGCGACGCCGCCTCGCGCAGGCGTGTGCGCAGTGGCAGCGGCAGCGACGCCATCTCCGTCGCACTCGCCGCGGTCAGCGCCACCGCCTCGGGCCACACAAAGCGCGACAGCACCACGGGCCACACACGCAGTGCCTCATCAGCCGTGACAGCAGCAGCGGGCAGCTCCTCCGCTGCTGTTGCTGTCGCATACACGTCACGCAGCATGCGGCGGCTGCGGAAGAGAAACTCGCTGTCGCGGTGTCGTGCGGCGAGGGCGTCAAGCAGCGCCGCCTCGCCCTGCTGCGCCACCTGCATGGCTTCGGCGTGGCGGTCGTGCAAGACGCAGCGCAGCAGTCGCGCCTCGAGCAGCTGCAGGTAGCGTGCGAAGAAGGCGTCCTTGCGCGTCAGCACGTCAAACACGTCGACGGCCCACATGCACGCCACGGCCACATCGCACGTCGGCGTCGGCGGCGTGTGAGCGTGCGCCAGCGTACACATCTCCTCCGCCGTCGCCTCGGCAAGCGCGACCGCCACCGACGCGGCGTCGACGCGCGCGTGTGGCGGCGTCGCCGACGCCGTGCCGTCACTCGCCTCGAGCGCGGCGAGTGCGTCGCCAAGGCCGCCGAGCACGGCACGCAGCAGCAGCGACGTGCTCGACTGCGCGCCAAACACGCGCTCGAGCAGTGTGCGCTGTCGCGTGTACACGCCTCGCAGCGCGGCAAGCACATTGTGCGTCGCGTGCGTCGTGCTCGCGGACAGCGCCGCCGTCGCGGCGCGGGTGGCGGCGCCGACGACGATGTCGTGCAGTGCCGCGTGCACCCAGCCGCGCTGCGTGTCGACGTCGAGCAGCTCGTGCAGCGCCACCAGCGCCTTGCGCTGCGTCAGCGTCAGCGCCGCGGCGTCGTCGCCGTCGCCGACGGTGAGCCAGCGTGTGACGGGTGCGGTGAGGTAGGCAAGCTCGGTGTCGACGAAGAGCTCGATGAGGCGCGCACGCACGCGCTTGTACGAGCTGGGGTAGAGAAAGTAGTGCGCGCGCACTTCCTCGCGCAGCACGGCGCGATGACACTGCAGCACGTACGCCGCCGCCGCAGCGTCCTTGTCGTCGTCCGCGTGCTGCTGCTGCTGCTGCTGTTGCTGTTGCTTGTACGTCGCCTTCCACGCCTCGTAGTGCGTCACAAGCGCCGCCACGTAGGGCTCCTCGACAAGAGTGATGTACAGGCACTGCCTGTTCTCGTGCATGAGGCTGACACGCAGCGCCAGCAGCTTGCACGTCTCCATGGCTGCCACAAGTGCCTCGCTGAAGCCGCCGCTGGCGTTGTTGTGGCTGCGCACGGCGCTGGCGGTGCGGCAGACGTATGCGGTGAGGCGCGCGCGCGCGTTGGCGTCGAGGGCGTGCTCGATGAGCAGGTGCAGCGAGACGACTTCGGTGGGCAGGATGATGTGCTCGGCCGGCAAGCCGCGCCGCTGCCAGCCCCAGTGCAAGTAGACAAACGCGCTCGCGATGAGGTTGACGCCCGCGGTGTACTTGTCAAAGGCATCGACGAACACGGCAGCGACGTCGTCGTCGCTGGCCTGCTCGATCGTCGCCTTGACCACCGCCAGCTTCTTCTTCAGCATCTCGCGCAGCAAATAGTACACGACAAGCACCTGCGTGCTCTCCTGCTTGTCGCCGACGACGCGCTCGCTGCGTGTGCCGCGCACCAGCGACGGGCACTCGGCGCACTTGTACGTCACGAGCCGGTAGACGAGCGCGTGCGCCTTGCACATGCTCGCGAGCAGCGCGCGGTAGGCGCTCGCCAGGTCACCGCGCGGGCGCGTCTCGAGTGCTGCGAAGACGTCGCTGCACGCATCGCTGACCTGACGCCACATGGGCGTGAAGGACAGCTCGCGCGCGTCGAGCAGCGGCAGCGCCCACTCCTCGGTACGCCCCTCGATCATCATCGTGTGTATGTGTGTATGTAGCACAACTGTGTGTGTGTGCACGCGTGCGGCATGAACAAGAAGCAAATGCATGCATTGCACACGCGTACACAAATACAGTAGCATAGCAACACAACAAACACACATACACGCAGTCATGCGTGCGCATATACACTACATGTGGTGGACCGTCGCGGCGGGCGTGTGCTGCGCGCTCGCGTGGCTCGTCTTCGCCGATGGCGCCGTGGAGGCGCGTCGTGTGTCGCTGCCGTACAACTTCGCCATGTACGCGCCCGCCATCTTGGCGCTGTGTGGCACCTTTGTCAGCCTCTTCGTCGACGTCGCTGCGCTTGCGCGGCACACACGCGGACGCGACGGCGACGACTACGACGACGATGACGATGGCACGCCGTGCGGTGCGATGCAGCGCAACAAGGCGCTCTTCTTCGCCGCCGCCGTGCTGCTCTTCGGCGCACTCGCGGTGGCCGTGTGGAAGATGACGGACCCGTACATGAACGCCAACAACAGCAACAACGCCAGTGACATTGCGTGGCCGGGCGTCGCACTGCTCGTGCACACGCTGCTGCTCATCGCGTGCGACGTGCTGCTGTTGACGAGCAAGGCGCAGCGCCACGCAGGACGCGACGGCGACGACAGCTTTGCCTTGTAGAGTGCGACGGTGACTATGCGTGCGTGTGTGTTTTGTGTGTTGCTTTTTGCGCGTGTGCATGCTTGCCTTGCCTGTCACATACACAGCCACACACACACACACATGCAGGAGACGGGGGTGTTGTCTGCGGAGCGGCTGAGTGGCATGAAGGCGGCCATACACGCCTTCTTGTCCGAGGCGAGTGTGTACGAGTCGGTGCGTGACATTGTCGACGCGTACATTGCCGAGCACGCGGACGACAGCAGTGGCGGCGGCGCACTCGACGACTCGCAGGCAGTGCTGCGGCTGTGCAAGGAGCGCGGCGTGCTGCAGCAGCTGCTCGCGCGCCTGCAGCGTGACGGCACGCTGGGCACAAGTGCCACGGCAGCAGCATGCGCCGAAGCGGCGAGTAGCACAGCACTGCCCGCGCTGCCCTCCTCGTCCTCGTGCTATTGTCTACACGTGCGTGTGACGCGCGGGCGTGCGTTTGTCGACCACGTCGACGTCACGCCGAGCGCGGCGCAGCGCATGCGGCTGTGCGTTGCGCTGCACTTTGGCGATCAGCGCGTGCGAGGCGCACTGCGCGCCGTCGCCGTCGAGCCACGCTTCGATGACGACTTTGTGCTGCAGGTCGACGCAGGCGCCTACGGCTTCGCGCCACACGAGCTGCTCGAGGTGGCGGCGCCGCTGCACGTGGCGGTGCTGCGCGAGCACACGCGCGACGCGGTGGCGGAGCTGGTCGGTGAGAACGTGGTCGACTGGCGCAAGGTGCTGCGCACAGGCAGACTTGACCTCACCGTCGAGCTGTGCGACACGAGCAACGGCACAAGCGTCGCGGGCGTGCCGGCGGGCATTGTCGACATGCATCTGACGCTGCTACCGCCATCGTCGCGCAGTGCGCAAGGCACGGCGAGCGTGGCGCCGTGGCAGCGCACGGCCGTCGACATTGACGCGCGCCTGGCACAACAGCGTGCCGCCGTCACGGCGGCAGACCGCGACTTCCTCGTGTATGCGCGGCGCTGGTGGGCCGAGTACATGGCGCTGCGGCCGTCGCACAAGCAGCGCAAGGTGCGCCTCTTCGCCGCCACCGCGAGTGGCCGCATGCTGCCCGTGACGCACTTTGTCTCAGCGCTGCAGGCACGCAGCGGCCTTGACAGCCCGCTCGACGCCGCCCGCTTCGTCGCGCTTATCAAGGCCACCGACGGCGACGGCAGCGACACGAGCGAGGCACTCGCCGACGCCACGCCGCTGCTGCGTGCGGGCGACAGCGGCGGCAGCGGTGCTGCGTGGCTGACGCGCTTCGTGTTCTTGTCCCAGCGCCAGGGCGCGGCCTGCAACCATGCGACGCTGCTGTGCTCGCTGCTGCTTGGCTTTGGCCTCGACGCGTACTGCGTTGTTGGCCGAGATGCGCGGAGCAGCGGCAGCAGCAGTGCGACGTGCATGTATGTGCTCACGCGCACGCGCGGCAGCGGTGGTGTGCTGAGTGTGACCTTGTGGGAGCCGACGACCGGCGTGCGCACGTCGCCGAGTGGCGCGCACACGCTCGCGACCGCCGACTGCGCCTTCAACCATCGCACCTTCTACGCGAATGCGCAGCTGTCGAGCAGCACACTGACGACGTCCTTCGACTTTGACAATGACGAGTTTTGGCGCGTCGTCAGCCCACTCAAGCTGCGCATGGTGCCACGCTACGCGAATGCGCCGCTCTTGTGCGATGTGCGCCACTACAGCAGCGCTGGCGGTGACGATGGTGCGGGCAGCGGCGAGCGCTCGCTCGAGGCGGCGCTGCGTGCGCGCGTGGCGCACTACCGCGATGGCGTGGGCCTGCTGACGCAGTACGACGACCAGCTCGCGTACACGCTCGCGCAGGCGCTGTACGCGTACGAGCAGCAGCGCGTCAACGGCGCCGTTGTCGTAGAGGCCATGACGCTGTTCGAGCAGTGTGTCAAGGGCGTGCTTGGACCAGGCAAGACGTTCCGCGCGACGCCGGTCAATGTGCGGCAGCCTGACGACGCGGTGCTGTTTGCAGTGCTGCAGGGCAGTGCGGCTGGCAAGGAGGTGCTCGACAGCGTCGGCGACGACGCGCACTTTGCCCTGCGCGTGCGCGTGTTTGCCTTCCCCGAGGGCGTCTGCAGCGTGTGGGCCATGCTCGCCGTCGCCTACAGCGCCACCGCCGTCGCCTCGCCAACGACCGTCGCCGCCGCCTCGCCGATAGAGTAGCGTGTGTACACACATGTGTGTATGTATAGATGCGCTCATGCATTTGTGTATGCGGTGTTGCATGACATGTGTGTGTGTGCATGTGTGTTGTCTTGCTTGCGCAGACTTGTGTGTGTGTGTGTACGTGATGCGACGCATAGCGGTGACGCTGGCGGCAGCGCAGTGGCGCGTGGCGGCGTTGTCGCTGAGCGCGGGTGCCTTCGTCTGTCGTGCACGGACGCCCGCCGTGACAACCGCAACACTGCAGCGAAGGTGGCAGGCGACGAGTGCGTGTGCAGAGGATGTGGACGCGGCGACCGCGCCGGCTGCTGCTGCTGCTGACGTTGCGTTTGTTGCCGCGAGCGTCGTGCACGACGATGCCAACGTCAGTGGCGCAGGCAAGAGCAACGACGCAAGCGATGTCAACGACCACGACAATGACGTCGCCATCACCGACGCGGACGGCAATGAGGTGACGGTGCAGTCGGTGTCGCTGTTCAGCGAGCTGCGTGACGTGCCGGCGTGGCTGCAGCGTGGCATCGCATCGCTCGGCTTTCCTGCGATGATGGGCATACAGCGTCACACGTTTCCGGTGCTCGAGCAAGGCCACGACGTCGTTGGCCTCGCGCCCACGGGCTCGGGCAAGACGGTCGCGTTCGCCGTGCCAGCCCTCATGTCACTCGCACGTCAGCAGCAACAGGAGCAGCACTCGGCGTCGCAGGGCAACGCGCAGCGCAGCAGCGGCGCGCCCATGGTGCTCGTGCTGGCGCCGACGCGCGAGCTGGTGCAGCAGACGAGTAGCGTGTTCAGGCAGCTCGCCGGCGATCATGCGCGCATCGCCGAGGCCTACGGTGGCGCACCGCGCGATGTGCAAGCGCGCAAGCTGCGCAGTGGCTGCGACGTGCTCGTCGCGTGCCCAGGCCGCCTGAAGGACTTCCTTGGCACCGGCGATGTGTGTCTTGACGCGCTGTCGTTTGTCGTCTTTGACGAGGCCGACCGTCTGCTGGACATGGGCTTCAAGGTGCAGCTCGACGAGATTATGAGCTACGCGCCAGCGCATGCGCGCGTGCAGAAGATGATGTGGTCGGCGACGTGGCCGCCAGCGGTGCAGAGCCTCGCGTACAGCTACTTGTCACCGCAGTGGCGCCTCATCCGCGTCGGCGCGGCGGGCACAGGGGCACAGCTGAACGCGCACATTGCGCAGACGATCCTCTTCGCACCGCAGCTACAAGAGCGCATTGACAAGCTGGCGGAGCTGATTGAGCAAGGCCGCATCAGCGACACGCGTGACAAGCTCATCTTGTTCGTCGAGCGACAGACCGACACCGACGACGCCGCCTGGGCGCTGTCGCGCCGCCTCGACATTGACGTCAACTGCATCGGTGTGCTGCACGGTGGCATGCCGCAACAGCGCCGCGACAGCGTCATGCGCCTGTTCAAGAGCAACAAGACACGTCTGCTCATAGCCACCGACGTCGCCTCGCGTGGCCTTGACATTCCCGACATTACATGCGTCGTCAACCTGCAGGCACCCAAGTCCATTGACAGCTACTGTCACCGCATCGGTCGCACGGGCCGTGCGGGGCGCAGCGGTGTGGCGTTCACGTTCGTCGGCCCCGACGACGGCTACATTGCCGCAGAGCTCATCGACTACCTGCAGCGCTGCAAGATGGACGTGCCGCACGAGCTGCACGAGCTCGCGGCGTCGTACACTGCGGCGGCGCAGACACGGCGCTGGCGCGGTAACGGCAGTAGGGGCGGTGGCGGCGGCCGTCGTGACGGTGGCCGTCGTGACGGTGGCCGTCGTGAGGGTGGCCGTCGCGAGGGTGGCCGTCGTGAGCGACGCGACTTTCCGCACAGCGACATTGATGAGGCCATGCTGCCGTGGTAGCATGGCTGTTGCAGATGACGACGAGGCACGCAGTGCATGCACCTGTGTGTACGCGATAACGATGACATACAGGTGCATATATATGTATACATAAGGCGGCGAAGGCAGATGCGTGACGGTGCATGTGTGTGTGTGTGTGTTGTATTTGTGTATGCGCATACAGACGCACACACGCGTGTGCATGTGTGTGCGACACTACTTTCTCAGTGTGTGTGTGTGTGTGTGTGTTTGCGCTTGACGTAGCACTCGTTGTGCCCCTGTCGGTGCGTGTTGCTGCAGTTGCACATGGCGCGCATTCTCGGCACCTCATCAGACGAGCTGCAGCTCGCGGCCGAGGCACTGACGCGCGGTGACTTGGTCGCCATACCGACCGAGACGGTGTACGGCCTCGGCGGCAATGCGCTGCGCGAGGACGCGGTGCGCAAGATCTACGCCGTCAAGGGTCGCCCCCTCACAGACCCGCTCATTTGCCACACCGACACGCTCGACAAGGCGCTACGCATGTGGGACACGACAGGCACGACGACGACAAGGACGACAAGTGACAGTAACGACGACGACAACGAGGGCGACATGAAGGATGTGCTTGCCATTGCCTCGACGCTGGGCGCGGCCTTGTGGCCTGGCCCGCTGACGATCGTCTGCCGCGCCCACCCCTCCTTGCCGCCGTGTGTGACGGGTGGTTCGGGCTACGTCGGTGCCCGCATTCCCCGTCACGCGGCGACGCTCGAGCTGCTGCGCCGTGTGCCCTTTCCTGTCGCCGCGCCAAGCGCAAACACCTTTGGCCACGTCAGCCCGACGACGGCGGCGCACGTGCTCGACGACCTGGCCCCGCGCGACCCGCAGCTGCTCGTCCTCGACGGCGGCACGTGTGACGTGGGCATCGAGTCTACCGTGGTCAAGGTGGCGAGTGGGCGGCGTGTTGAGGTGCTGCGTCGTGGGCGCGTGTGCGTCAGCGACTTGCAGGCCGCCCTCGCGGCGGCGCACCCGGGCGTGGGCGTCGAAGTGCGCGACACGCGCGCGCGCCACCGCGCCGCCGACGTGGCCCACGCAATGGACGCACCCGGGCAGCTGCTGACGCACTACTCGCCACGCATTCCTGCGTCGCTGCTGACGCCGGCGAGCATGAGCGCACTGCGCGCGGGCGCACGCGTCAACGGCGAGGCGCGTGTGCGCCGCGGTGGCGACGTGTACGCGCTGCGGTCGACGGTTGTGCTTGACTTTCACGGCACACTGCGTGCGCTCGCCGAGGGCTGCTTGTGCTACCGCGACCTGAGTGCGCGCGGCAGCGCCGCCGAGGCGTGCCACGACGTCTTTGACGCGCTGCGCTGGAGCGAGCACGTGGCAGGGGCCGTGGCGGTGGTGTTTCCGTTCCTGTCCGAGTGGCCGCGTGACGGCACCGAGTGTGATGGCGAGGACGACGACGCTGGCCTGCTCGCTGCTGTCGAGGACAGGCTATTTCGTGCCGCGTCGGGCACCACGGCGCTGCTCGAGGTGGCGTCACTGTGTCGCAGCGACGCGAACGCGTAACGTAACACTGTAACAAACAACACACACACACGCATATACGTACGCATTGCACACGTGTGACAAGTTGCTATGTGTGTTTGTGTGTCGCCGAGTGCATGTACACGTGTGCGTCTTGTGTCACACAAACAAGCTCACACACACATACACACATACACACACGCACATACGCACTCACATACATACACAAACATGACCGCATTCCACCCACGTGACGCCTTTTTGCTGCACCAAGAGCAGCTGCAGCGACAAAATGAAGGCGACGAGGTGGACACGTCGGCGGAGCAAAAGGTGCAGATACACTTGCAGCGCATCACTGACAATGAGTCGACGGTGGAGATTACGCTGTCGCACGAGGATCACACCCTCGGCAACGCGCTACGTCACGTGCTGATGCAAAACGTCAATGTCACGAGCGCCGGCTACGCCATTCCGCACCCGCTCGAGGCGAAGATGCTGCTGCACGTGCAGGCAACCGACTACGCCGTCGACGCCGTCGCCGCTGGCCTCGAGCGCCTGGCAACGATTTGCGACGACACGATTGCGTCATTCAATGCGGCAATGACGCAGCCACACGACGACGAGGAGGACGACGAGAAGGAGGAGCGGGCCAACGCGTAACACTCGCATAAGCAGCATGTGTGTGTGCATACGCACAATATCTGTGTCGCTCTGTGTATCTCTCTCTCTGTGTGTGTGTGTGTGTGCTTATCATGTTGCCTTTTTGTGTGTATACACTGGCACATGCGCGCGCGCAAGGACAATACAGTTTGCGTGTGTGCGAGTGACGTGCTGCAAGCATGTCTGCAGTAGCGGGGGCGACGGTGCAGTCGTGCGTCATTACGCGCGGTCGCAAGTGCATCACGTACACGCTGACCGACGGCGCCGAGATGGTCGAGGAGTATGACGTGGTCACGGACGAACTGCTGCTGCGCAAGCTGCGCACGCGCAACACGCTCGGCGGCTACGGCACGTGGCAGGTCGAGGTTGGCAGCGAGCGCGACGCACGCGCGTCGTCGTCGTCGGCGGCGGCAGCAGCCATTGCCGCGCGTGAGCTGCTCGTCGAGGCGGGTGGGACACCCGAGGTGGTGCGGCAGGAGACGGCGGAGTGCCACGTCATACGCATTCGCAACTTGCCCTACGACAAGGACAACTACAGCATAGGCATCGAGCGCGCCGAAGGCGACGCGGTGGGCGAGATTGTCGTGCGCACGCGCAACCGCAAGTACTACAAGCGCCTCGCCCTGCCAGCCATGCGGCGCGCGCAGCTGCCACTCGACGCCTCGCAGCTGCGCTTCGACGTCAAGCACAACACGCTCGTCATCGAGTACAAAAAGCACATGGCGATACTTGCTGCCGAGGCGGCGGCAAAGAAGCAGCGCGCCGCACTGCCCGCACGCCGCCTCGACGACGCCAACGGCGGCGGGGGCGATGGCGCGGCGGCGTGTGCGCAGCAGTAAATGCAGCCACTGACACACACACACACACACACACACACACACACACACACACACACACACACACACACACACACACACGCACACACACACACGTGTGTGTACACGATGACAAGTGAGCGTAAGCGGCGTGGGCGACTGGGCAGTGCACATGTACACTACACACGCACACACACATGTATATACAAACGCGTTGCCTACATACAGACAGAAAGGCTAGTGCATTTGCATTGTCGCGTCGTGTTGCCTTGCCCGTATGTCAGTCTGTCGTTAGCTTAGCAAACACACACACACAAACACACACACACACGCATACGCGCCATGTTGCAGCGCACGTGCAGACGGCTGGTGCGCGACCCGGTGCCGACCGACACCAAGGCGTTTTACTCGTGGTTTAGCGGACAGGCGTATCGCCAGGAGCGCGGCATCCCTGGCGGCTACCCGGCCATCCGTGTCTACCCCGTGTACGGCAAGCGCTGGGTGACGGGCCGCACGGCCGTCGCGATTGTGGCGGCGGTGGCGTTGTATGGTGGGTGGATGCGACCGGAGCGCGAGCGTTACTCGAACGAGATGATGCTCGAGATGGCGGAGCGACAGGCGTCGTACCTGCCGTATCAGAAGGCCGACATGCACCTACGCCTGCTTGTCACGGCGTACAAGCGACACCGCTACGAGCAGGACAACCTCGTCGACAAGGGCTTCGTCGGCCTGACAACCGAGTCACGAAAGTTTTTCTACCACGACGATGTGTGGCGGCCCGCACTGCACGACGTGCTGCTGCACCCCTACACCAAGTTTGGCAGCATCTTCAGCAGCTACAACTGGTCCATTGGCAACCTGTGACGCTTGTATACGCACACACGCGCATGTTTGTGCATACAGATGTGTACATGTGTGTGTGTGCGCACACGTGTGCATTGCTATCGTTAGTCTTTGTGCATCGTGCTTGTGTGTATGTGTGTGTCGTGCGCTGCGCGCGTACGCGTGTGTGTGTTGCGCTGCCTGCAGCCTTGCTGCACCCGTTGCGTGTTTGCCTCTTGTGTGTAGCCATGTCGACGACACAGCTGAACGACACCCATGACAGCGACAAGGACAAGAAGAGCAGCAGCGGCGGTGGCGGCGGCGGCGGCGATGCTGATGGCGCCTGTGGTGGCGTGACGGGTGACGCACTTGTCGCGCGCACCGCGGCCGAGTGTGCTGTTGCGTTTGACCTCGAGATGTGGAAGGCGCAGCAGCAGGCCGCGTTTCGTGCGCAGCTGCGCAAGGCCACGGCGGCGCTCGAGCAGCGCGCGGCGGCGGAGCGTGCGCGCGGGGCGCAGCAGCACATGCGCGCCCTCGACGACACACGCGCGCAGCTCACGGCGATGGCGGAGCGGCTGCACGCCGCGAGTGCGGCACTGCGGCGGCGCACCGCGCAGCTCGAGGCGCGCGAGGCCGCGTTTGACGCGCGCCGCGTCAAGGTCGCCGAGCAGCACGAGGCCCACCTCGCCGAGGTCGAGGAGCGCGCACGACACCGTCTGCAGGCGGCTGCGGTGGCGCAAGAGAGTGCGCAGATGCAGCTGCGCGAGCGTGACGCGGCGGTGGCGCAGCTGCAGGCGCGACTGCACGCTGCCGAGGCTGCCTATGACACACTACGCCGCAAAGCGGCACGACACCTCGTCGTCGCCAGTAGCAGTAGCAGCAATGCAGCTGCTGTCAGCAAGGAGGCGAGTGCGACAGACGATGGCGCAGCGACGGCGGCAGCCGCGGCAGCCGCCTCGGCTGTGCAGCAGGCGCTCGAGCAGCAGCTATCGTCGACACGTGCACACGTTGCGGCGCTGCAGCGCGCCTTGCAGGCCCGCGACGTTGACGTGCAGCGCCTGACGAATGACAAGGCTATCCTCGAGCAACAGCTGCAGCGCTGCGTCGCCCAGCTCGACGATGTCATGGACAGCTACCATCAGTTGCGTGACAGCTGGCATGCACGGGAGCGGCAGCTGCGGCGCAGCCGTGCGAGCAACAAGCACAGCGTACGCCGTGTGACACGCAATCCCGACGCAGCCGACGAGGCAGATGGCAGCACTGCGGTGACGGCGGATGACGCGGCACGTGGCAGGCTGCTGCGACAGCTGCAACGCGACGTGCGCACGACGCGCAGCAGCGGCTGCGACGCGGCACTGCAAACGCCAGCAGCAACAGCAGCAGCAGCACAAACGACTGCAACACGACACGACGCGGCAGTACAGTGTGCCGCGCCATCACCACCACCACCGCTATCGTCACCGTCGTCGCTGCACGTACGCGGCCTTCGCCAACACGACGACGACAGCTACAGTGATCGTCTTGTGCAGGCAAGCAGCGTGCACAGCAACAACAACAACAATGACAGCAACAATAGCAATGACAATACTCGTCACGAGCAACACACAGAGGCCGACGTCGACTTATCGCCATCGCCATCGCTGTCGTCGTCGTCGTCTTCAACGAGTGCGTACCGCACCGTCGAGGTCGACTCGTGGCACTCGACACGCAGCAGCACGGCACCACACCACCCCAACGAGGACGACGAGGACGAGGACAGCATACATAGAGCAGCCACCGCTGCTGCGACTGACGAGTTGTCGCAGCTTCCACCGCTTGCACCACAGGCGTCATCGCCGCCGCTGCAGCAGGCACAGCAGCAACAGCAGCAGGCCTCAGTGCGCGTGTCGCCGCCACTGCCGCAGCAGTTTGTGCAGGCAACGCAACATGGCGACGACTCGGTAGCCGCAACGCGCGCGGACATGCGCTTGTTCGTCGAGCAGCTGAAGAACAACCGACGCAAGCTGCTCGACACGGGCGTGTACGTCGAGGGCGACGCGGTGGTGTGCGAGATGAGCGAGAAGATACGCTTGTACGAGCAGTACCTTGCGCAGCACTTGTAGAGGCAGTGGCGGCGATGGCGGCAGCGACTGTTGCACACACACATACACACACACGACGACGTTATGTGTGTTTGCCGTAGAGTGCATGTACTGTCATACATGTGTATGCAAACACATATATACACAAGAAGACGCAACGGCATGCAGTGTCGTCTTGCTCGTCTACTTGCGCTTCGCTGACTAGCTCGTACACGCACACACATACACACACACACATAGTCACATAGTCACATAGTTACAGCAGATGTACAGTCGTGTGCCGCTGCCTATTGTATTCAGTGCGCCTGGGCGACGTCACGCGGTGTCGCATTGCACTTACGCCGTCGACGCCGATGGCGCCTTTGCGCGCTACCTTGACTCGAATGACACACGACTGCCACCGCACCCTGCCGTGGTGGGTCGTGCGTGTGCGGCGACTGCCTATGACACGTACACCGGCGAGGACGCGTGGCAGCACGCACGTGACGGCGACAAGGACGACGACAGCGAGAGGAACGACGACAACGACGACGACGAGGCCCTGGCGCCGCTGCCGTCCTTTGACGACGTGGTTGCGTGGGTGACGCGTGTGCTGCAGGAGGAGGCGTGGGCTGCCGAGGGTGTCGTCTTGTGCGGCCGCTACACCGTCGCCGATGACTGCGCGTGGGCTGCTACATCGCGCAGCCCCACACTGCGCAGCGTGCGAGAGGTGTTTGTGGTGATGCGTAGTTCGTGTAAGTTTTGCCGCGACGTGCACGCACAGCGACGCCGTCGTGACGGCGACGGTGGTGGCCGTGTCGAGCTGACACTCGCGCAGGCGCTCGCGGGGGCGGCGGCGAAGGAGATGCGCGTGCTGGTGCCGTATGCGCTCACGCACGCGTCGCCCAGCGACGGTGGCGCTGCCCAGCTGACCGCGTTGTCGGGCTGTGTGGTGGCGCGGCCGTTGTACGCGTACGCGGCTGTCACGCAGCGCCACACGGACATTTGCATACCTGCACTCATGTCCTGGTCGCCTGAGGCGCACCACGACAACTATGTGGCCATGACACGGCGTGTGCAGCAGGCGCAACTGCTGCCGCGCGCGTGTGACGCGGATGCGTGCTTTCTCGCGCGACTGGTGCAGCGCTGGCGGCAGAGGCAGCAGCGCGGCTGCTGTGTCGCTGCCACGGCAGCAGCAACGACGATAACAACACCGCCACTCATCCTGCTGCTTGCCGTGGACGTGTTGTATGAGAGCGTGTCACTGCCAGTGTACGTGCTCAGTGCCAAGTGCCGCGTGTACGCGCGCGACGTTGACGGTGTTGCCGCTGCCGCGCTGTCGCCACACGCACCGCTGTTGCTGCTGCTGCACACGGAGGGCGACAAGAAGACGAACAACGGCGACGACGACGATGACGACGATGACGCGGACGCGTCACCGAGTGCCAATGTCGGCTTCTTTCGCCTGCTGCGTGATGTGGCCAACTGGAACGCGTACGTGACGCACACGGACGCACTGCTGCGACGCGAACAAGAAGAAGAAGGAGAGGTGCGTGTCGACGGCGAGTGCGCAGCCGCACGGGCGACGACAACGATGGCGCCACCGCGTCGCTACTGCGTTGTCGCGCACGAGTCGTCTGACCTGGCCGTGAGCAACGACGCCGCAGTGAAGCGTGGGGTGCCACTCGATATCGCAGATCCCGAGCTGCTGCTGCGTCAGCTGCGCACCAGCACTGACACGGCGACGCTTGAGATGCTGCAGCGTCTGTTCAACACGCTGCTGCCGTCACGCGACGCCGCCGCGTCGTAAGTGAGTGAACTGCTAGTGTATCTTTGTGTATGTATGTATGTGTGTGTGTGTGTGTGTGTGTGGTTGCACACGTCACTGCTTGCTTGCCTGCTTGCTGTCGTGTTGTAGCGCATCTTTGTGTTTCGTCATTGCATTCTCTAGCGTACAAGCGCACAAGTCGTGTGTGTAAGAGCATACAAACATACATACACAACAACAACAACAACAACAACACATATAAACAGACGGTGTACACACACAGACGAGGCGGCTACGCGGCGTCGTGTCACTGGATGTGTGGTGTGGTGTCTGTACGCGTGCGCGTGTGACGTCAACAACGTACGTACGTACCTGTGTGTGTGTGCATGTATATGGTATGTGCGCGCACACAACGTAGCCAGTAACAAGGAGCAGAAAAACGACGACGACAGTGTGTGTAACGCAAGTCAGTCAGTGGGCATACGTATACGTATAGACATACTGCACGTTTTGTTTGTGTGTGAGTTTGTGTGTGAGTGTGTGCATCCGTGCTGCGCGACAATGACGCGTGGCAAGGTGGTCGCGACGAGCGCGCGTGAGTATCGCATCGGCGACGTCATCGCCAAGGGCGCCTTCAGCACCGTCTACCGCTGCACACAGCTCGACACGGGCGCCGTGTACGCGATCAAGGTTGTTGACCGTGCACTGGCGGCAGAGCATGGCATGCAGGAGGCACTCGCACGCGAGGTGGACGCGATGCGGGCGGCGGGGCCGTCGCCGTACGTTGTCGGCCTCGTCGACACGCTTGTTTCGGCGCACAATTACTACTTTGTCATGCAGCTCGCGGAGGGTGGCACGCTGCTCGAGTGGGTGCGCGCGCACCGCGACTGCCGCGTCGCGTACGCCGCCGTCGCGTACTACACGAAGCAGCTGCTCTGTGGCCTGCACGCGCTACACGAGCGCAACGTTGTGCATCGCGACATTAAGCCAGAGAATCTGCTGCTCGACGCGCGCAAGGCACACCTGATGATCTCTGACTTTGGCTTCGCGTGCTACGCGGCCCCTGGCGAGGTGCTGCGGCGGACGTGCGGGACACTGAAGTATTGCGCGCCGGAGCTGCTGCGTGAGTCGCCGCGCTACGACGGCCGTGCGGTGGATGTGTGGGCGGCCGGGGTGACGGTGTACGTCATGTTGTTCCGCTCGCACCCGTACAAGCTGCCCCCCGCTGCGCCGTCGTCCTCGTCGACGACAACGGCCACGACAACAACAACTGCCGCGACGACAGCCACAAGGGCGGCTGCGACAGCGACGACGATGACGGCAGCAGCCACACCACACAGTGTGCAGGGTGGTGGAGGTGGTGGCAACAGCGTGAGTGACGCGGACGCGCTGCTGGCGCGCATGCTGTCCTCGCCGTATGTGCTGCCACACGCCATCCCACGCGATGCCGAGGACATGCTGCGGCACATGCTCGACACGGACGCGACGCGACGGTGGTCGGTTGCGCAGCTGCTGCAGCACCCGTGGATGCAATCGGTGCAGTTGCCCGACGACGCCGTCGTCACACCGACAGCGACGACAGGGCGCAACAAGGACACGACAGCAAGCGCGGCAGCTGCGACCAACGACGACAAGCACGAAGACGAGGTGACGTCGTCGTCAGCGCACGACGGCGACTCACCCGTCACGTCTGACATGACCGAATACGTGGACGACGGCTTCTACCACATGCGCAGCACCTCGTCCGCGGCGCACGCGGACGCGAGCGACACGGACGGCGACGACGATGACGAGCACGCGGCAGCGACGCGGACAGCAGCGGCGACTGCAGCGATGACGACGGCACACGAGCGCAGCAACGACGCCGAGTCGATGACGTACAGCAGCACAAGCAGCCACGTCAGCAACACGAATGTGTCACACAACAAGCAGGACAAGAGCAGCAGTAGCAACAGCACCACCCACAGCAGCAGCGGCAACGGCGGCAGATGTGCTGCCGCTGCTGGTGACGGTGACGGTCATGACAACAACGATAACAACAACAGCAGTACTACTGGTGCTGTGGCAGCGATGCGGGCAGCGGTGACGTGCTGGTTGCGGTCGCTGCTGCAGCCACCACCGTCCACGACAACAGTGTGTGGCACAAGGGCACAACGCACCACTGTGCCGCACAACAACAACAACAACAACGATGAAGCTGCTGCGCACGCGAGCAACGCGGCTGTCGCACAGCCACCGCCCTCGCGCGATGCATCGACGTTGCCCTTCCTGTCCTCGGCGGCGACAACGACGGTGGCGGCGGCAGCAGCACCGGTAAGCGCGAGCTTCGGTGTGCGCGCAACATCGCGACAGCGCAGTTTGCTACGGCGCATACGCACCACCACCACCACGCTGCCAACGACGACGATGGCAAGAGGGACACCGCCACCGCGCGACGACAGCGCCGCGTGGCGCGCACTGCTGTGGGCGGCGGTGGGGGCGATGTGGCGTGTGATGTGGTTGCTCGTGACGCTTGCGTGGACGTGTGCGGTGCATGCCTTGTCGCACGCACTGCGCTTGCACGTTGGTGTGCGTGTGCTGCGTGCCTGCATGCATGCGCTGCAGCCCTACGCACATGCACCGCCGTCAGACGACGGGCGCATGCCTACTCGGCCGCCGCGCCACCGTCACCACCGCGACGAGGACGACGAGGACGATGTAGACAGCGATGGCAGCTCACCGATGCGTTCGCCGCAGTTGCCGCTGAGTGTGTCGCGTAGCATGGCGTGGTCTATGTCACCGCTGTCGCTGCCGTCGAGAGCAGCGGCTGCAGGGCAAGGGCACAGCACCGCTGCCGCCGCCACGCAGTCACACAACAACAACAACGACGGTAACAACAACAACAATGGCAACAGCGACGACGACGAGCGACGCGGCCACACGTCACCGTCACCACACACCGACACGGACAACGCGCACGACGTCGCCGCTCTGCTGTCGCCCAGCGCGCCGTTTGCCTCACAACGACGGCCGCACGGCGCGCAGGAGGACTTCCCAGTCGTCAGCGCCTGAGACGAATGTGATAGCACGTATGTGTGTGTACGTGTATATATGTGTGTGGACGTGTGTGTGTGTGTGTATGTACGTGTATGTTTTTGTGTGCTTGCCTACCACGTATACGACGACATGGTCGCTGCTACGTGCGTACACTACTAATGCTCTTCTTCCACATACATACACACACACCCACACCCACACACACACACAAACGCTCGTCTCGCTCCTTGTGCTCTTCAGTGTTGTACCCATGACACGCGGCAGTGTGTGTGTGTATGTGTGTGCGTGTGTGCATCAGTATGTGTTGCTGTCGTCTTGTTGCATGCAGTAGTCATAGTAGTAGTGCAGCGCACACACACAGCGTCTACACACACACACACTGCACATACAGTACATCTGTAGCTTGTTGCTGCTGCTTTGTTGTGTGTGTATTTGTGTGTGTTTGCTTGTGTTCATTGTGTACNTGTGTGTACGGTTATGTTTTTGTGTGCTTGCCTACCACGTATACGACGACATGGTCGCTGCTACGTGCGTACACTACTAATGCTCTTCTTCCACATACATACACACACACCCACACCCACACACACACACAAACGCTCGTCTCGCTCCTTGTGCTCTTCAGTGTTGTACCCGTGACACGCGGCAGTGCGTGTGTTGTGTGTGTGTGTGCGTGTGTGCATCAGTATGTGCTGCTGTCGTCTTGTTGCATGCAGTAGTCATAGTAGTAGCGTAGCGTATACACACAGCGTCTACACACACACACACACTGCACATACAGTACATCTGTAGCTTGTTGCTGCTGCTTCGTTGTGTGTGTGTTTGTGTGTGTTCATTGTGTACTCTTGTGACACCATGGCAGCAGCAGCATCGTCCTCTGTGACGGCGACAACGGGTGCGCATAGCGTGGCAGCACAACGCTACATGGCCGCGTGTGAGCGCGCTCACGCGCAGTGCGCCGCCGAGCTCGTGCAGGCGCTCGACACGCACGCCAAGAGTGTGACGCTCAGTCAGCGTGTCGTGCCGCTGCGCGACGACGACGTCAAGTGCATCGCCGCGGTGCTACGTCACCTTGGCGACGACGACGCCCTGCGTGTCGTCAACCTGGAAGGCAACCACCTCGGCGTGGACGCGGTGCAGGCACTCATGGAGGCCATCGCGGCCAACCCGCACCGCCTTCGCGAGCTGCGTCTGGGCAAGAACAACCTGCACGACGACGCCGCCGCGCGCATTGGCCGCACACTGCTGCGCAACGGCGGCTGTGGACTGAAGGTGCTCGACTTGTCCGAGAATAGCCTCACACTGCACGGCGTGACGGCGCTGCTCGAGGCGCTGCAGACGCCCTCGTGCGAGCTCGTCGAGCTCAGCTTTCACAACAACAAGCTCGACGCCAGCGCGGGTGCCGCCATTGCGGCAGCCCTGCAGCGTTCGCCTCGACTGCGTCATCTGCACCTTGGCTACAATGCCCTGCGCGACGGTGGCGTCGTGCCGCTCGCACAGAGCCTGCATGCGTCGCCGGCGACGCTGTCGAGCCTATCGACGCTCGACTTGACGGCCAACCGCATCGGCGCCGCCGGCGGTGAGGCGCTCATTGCGGCGCTGCGCAGTCCGTCGTGTCGACTGCAGCGACTGAATCTGCGCCGCAATGTGCTGCCGAGCGCAACACTCGCACGCTTCGCCGACGTCCTGCGCGAGAACTCGTCACTCATTCAGCTCTTTCTCGGCTACATGAGCCCGTCCCCGGCGGATGCGGCGGCGGTGCTGTCGGCGCTGCGCCACAACCACACGCTGTTGCTGTTTGACATGATGGCCTGGAAGCTGCCCGCGCCGTCGACGCTGCTGACGCTGCTGTCGGATGTGCAGCGTGACAATGCCACGCTCGCCGCGGTCGTCAGCGACGCGTGTGCGCCACTGCGTGCGCAGCTCGACGGCCACAACCGCGACCGCGAAGCACGCCAGCTGCACCCGCTGTATGTCGGCCCCGACGACCGCGACGCGTACCTGGCGACGCGCAGCTTGCGGCGCTACTCGAGGGCGCAGTCGACGCGTCGGGCGTCACGGGCGTCGTCGACGACGCGGCGCTCGTCACGGGCCAGCTCACAGCAGCGCCGTCGTCGCGCCGACTCGCAGAGCAGTCACGAACACGTCACCGGTGGCGGTGGGGTGCGGCGGAGTGCGAGCAGGCTGCTTGCGGCTGGCGGTGATGGCAGCAGCAGCAGCAACAACCGCAATTCGACGGCAGCGCAGCCTGAGGGCAGTAGCACCAGCCACAGCAGTGGTGCACGTGTGCGCGAGGGCAGTGCTGCGCATAGCAGCAGTCACCGTAGTCGTCCACATGGCTCGCAGCAACGGCCGTCGTCGTCGCCGCCGCGCACGTCAACGACGACGACACACGGCGCAGACGACACGCCCGCACCGAAGAAGCCGTCGCAGCAGCAGCCGCGCTCACACGCGTCGCCGCCGCGCAACGGCCATGCTGACGGCGACGCGGTGCACAGTGCACACAAGCGCGACACGGACGACAAGGCGGGTGCGCGGCCCAACGGCCACGCGAGTCAACACGACCGCAACAACAACAACAGCAGCAGCAGCAGCAAGGGCGACGACAGCGCCGTCAAGCCACGTGCGCGTTCGTCACCACAGCGTCACCAGACCACGTCGCAGCCGCGAGCGCCATCAGCGTCAACGACGGTTGCGACGGTCGCGCCGCTGCTCAGCGAGTTGCGTAAGAGCGAATGCGGCCCGCACGCGGCGCGTGTGCTCTGCGATGTGGTCGACGCACTGGCACAGCGTCTTGACCGTCAACACGACGTCATTGCCGCCCTGCAACGCCGCGTGACGGCGCTGGAGCAGTGTCAGGGCACCACCACAACGACGACAACACCTGCGCTTGCAACGTCGCACAACAACGGCGACGGCGACAGCAATGGGCACAAGCCACTGTCACATGGCGTCTCGCTGCAACAACAGCAGCAGCAACCGTCGCCATCGTCCGTGTCACCGGCACTGCATCGTTCGCTGTCGGCGGGGGTGTACACATCACGCGAGACGGAGTGGGTTGCCTCGGTGCGTGCCGCGTCGACGGCGACGTCGATGATTGATGGCGTGTCGCCGTACGCGCGGCCGTACTATACTGCACAGCAGCAGCAGCCACACAACAACGCCCACCCTGACATGCCTGCTGCTGGTGGTGGTGGCAATAAGCTGCACTATAGTGCGAGCAGCCGCGCCGCAAGTGAGCACGACGGCCGTGCCAGCGTAGCGTCCACCTCGGCCATCACCACCTCACGTGACGTGCCACCGAGCATGGCACGGGCGAATGAGATGGCCGGTGAGGAGCGGCCCGAGGAGGCGGCACTGCAGCGTTCGGCGCAGCAAAAGACGTACCCGCCGTGCATTGAGCCGTCACCTGCGCGTGACATGAACCCGCCACGACGTAAGTCGGTGTCGCAGGCGCTGCTTGCGGCGTGAGTGCAGCAACGCATACACTACGTTGCTTTGTGCGTGCATGTGTGTTCGTGTTCGTGTTCGTGTGTGTCTGTGTATGTTTGTTCCTTTGTTTGTTGTGACAGCGTTCGTATACGTATACTTCGTGTGTGTGCGTGTGTGTAGTTGCCTCCACGTCCACGCACGTGATGGCGTGTGTGACAACGTGTGTCATGTGCAATAGGTAGTAGTAGAGGGCTAAGGCAAGGGCAGCACGTGTGCTTGTCGCACACAACGCAAAGATGGTGCCGTACACACACACACACACACACACACATATATAAATATACTGTGTAGAGTGAGAAGGAGACAGAGTAAGGGCGAAGGAGAGAGCGAGAGAGCGCAAGAACGAGGACGACAGCGCGAGGCAGCGCAGAGTAGGGCAACAGCGTCGGTGGTGATGACGACGACACATTGTGTATTTGTGCATGTGTATGTATGTGCGAGTATGTACAAGATGTAGCTAGCGCTATTGTGTGTGTGTACTTGCTTGTGTTTGTTGGCGTACGCACGTGTGCGACGGCGACGATGACGATGACGACGAGTGCACGCGCAGCTGTGTCTGTACATGTTGCACGACGTGCTTGCCTAGTCGCGCAGTGTGTGCACTCTTGTAGCTGCATACATACGCACGTACGCACACACACACAGAGTAGTCATGTGGTCGACATTGTGTCCGCGCGGTGTGCACTGCCACGCCACGGCGCGCCTGACGATGACGCCGCCGTGTAGTGAGAGCGCCCTGATGTTGCCGTCATCGCTGGACACGCACGTGCCAACGGAGTGGCTGCAGCAGGCGGCGTCGTTGCTGCAGTCGCTGTCGTCGTCGTGGGCGCGAGTCGACATGCACGGTGTGCGCGTGCACCTCGACGCGCTCGCCGACATGCAGCACGATACGTACCGTGCGCAGCTCTTTGTCGCCCTTGTCGCCCTCGGCGGCGTCGACCTGCTGGTGCACATACTATGCCGCCCGCTGCACCTGCGCGGACGCGGCGACGTGGACGACGTGCACGATGTGTTGCAGCGTGCGCTGTGCCTTCTTGCCGATGTCATGGTCGAGTTCAGTGCGCTGGGCGTATACTTGTACGAGCGCTACCCCGGCTTCCTCTATCGCCTGCTCGAACTCATGGCGCTGCCGTCGCTGTGTGTGTCGGCGACGCTGGTGCTCGAGTATGTGGTGTCCGTTGTCGGCCCTGTGTTTGACATTGCCCACAACCCACCCCTCATCGCGCTCGTGCGACGTGGTGGCGAGGAGAAGGTGCTCGCGGCGCTGTGCCGTGTGCTTGCCTTGCTGCTCATCCCAGCACAAGTGTCATCGTCGTCCTCGTCGTCGTCGTCGCCGCTGTCGCTGCGGCTGCACAGTCGCCTGCTGCACCCCGAGACGGTGCTGCCGACACAACGCATGCATCGCGTCATTGACAGCAACGTGCTGTGGCTGACGGGTGAGGACAGGCTGATGGAGCGCCTGCTCGCGTTGTGTGAGCTGCGCCCGCGCAGCACGAGGCCGCGGCGTGGTCAGCGCATTCTCATCGTCAGAACCGGCAGCGGCGGCGACGGCGACGAGGCTGTCACGGCGCCGTTGCTGCCACCTGCCACTGCTGCCACTGCTGCTTCCGACAACAACAACAACAACAACAACAACAACAACAACAACAACAACAACAGCAACAGCGATGCACAAGTAGCACCTGACGCGCGCACACGTCAGGCACGTATGTGGCAAGAAGCACGCAACAGAGCCAACGACGTCAACGCGTTGATGACGCGCTTCGCCACGCTCGATGACGTCTCGCGTACGGACATTGTAACTTTGGCCATTCGCGCCGTCAATCCGATGTATGTTCCGCGCAACAGCAACAACAGCAACAACAACAACAACAACAACGACAACAACAACAACAACAACAACAACAGTACGACAGGCAATGTCAACGTGCGACGGCCAACACGAAGGCATCACCACCGTCGTCGTCGTCGTGGTGAGGACGACGACGGCAGCGGCCAAGACGACGACAGCAATGACGACAATGCGTGGGAGCAGACAAGCGACGACGACGACGACGACGACGATGACGATGACAACACGACGGACGCTACTGCGCCTACTCGACGACGCCTACAGGACGATGACGTGAGGCTGGCGAATCTGATCGTGCGCCGCGCCCTCGCGCTGCGTCGAGACTTCTATGGCAGCGATGACGGCGACGGCGGCGACAATGACAGCAGCAGCGATGACGACGACGACGATGACGAGGACGAGGCGAATGAGGAGGCGAATGAGGAGACGGCGGCAGGGGCAGGTGAGCAGGCCAAGACCAGCTTGCACTGGCTGCTCGGTGCACGTGATGTGCGTGAGCGTTGGCACACGCGCAGCGCGGTGCTGACGCCGGCGTACGACGACAACCGCGTGCGCTTCCTCGGCTACGCGGCGGACGCGCAGAGTGCGGCGGCGGCGCTGTCGTGCTTTACGCACGACAATGACGCCATGCTGCGTCGCCTGCACGCGCGTGCGACGGCGGCGGCGGCGGCGGCGCGACGTCGCAGCAGCAGCAGCAGCGGCGGCCGCCACCGCGCTCGTGCCGCCGTTGGCCGCCTCCTCGTGACGGCAGACGAGGTGGCCGACGAGGAGCTGCACGAATTCGTTGTTGACTCACAGAGTGAGGTGTTGTATGTGATCAAGACGCTCATCAGCACCTTTGGCTTCGGCCCGGCGTGGCGGCAGCTGCGCGGCTGTCGCTTTGTTGCGCGCGCATTGGCGCTCATGGACGCTGCCTTTGCACAGGGCGACGATGACGAGGACGAGGACGGTGGTGGTGGTGCAGATGCAGCAGCGGCAAGAACAGCAGCGCCAACGACGGCAACAATGCAACAGCCGCCGTTGCTGCGCTATCAGGACATACGCATGGCGACGGCACCGCCCACACGGACGTCGCGTGCGGACGACATGGGCGGCGACGGTCGTCACGAGGAGGCAGAGCAGCTGCCGACGACAACGACGACAACAATGTTGCAGTGGGCCGACATGCGTGATGTGTACGCACTGCAACGCGACGACGAGGACGACGACACGACGACGAGGCGGAAGAAGGGCAAACACGACACGGACGACGAGGACGCGTTTGCGCGCGACGTCGGTGTCGACATGCTCGCCGACGCCGACGTCGAGGTGGGCGACGTGGAGGAGCACCACCACGGCCCACACGCCATGCGCAAGCTTGAGCTGCTGCACTGCGTGCACGAGTACTGGAACGCGCGCGATCGCTATCAGAGCGGCATACTGCACAGCACACACGACAACAGCGACGACAGTGACACTCGTCATCGTCGTCACGACGCGAGCACGAGCACGCCATCGCAGGCGGCGGCGGCGGCGACGGCGGCACTGCTCGGCGCTAATCTGGCCCGCAGACTGGTCGCCTGTCGCGAGGAGGCGTGTGTGGAGGCGGCGCTGTGCTTCACACTCGAGGTGTATCTGCGCAGCTTCGCCTACGTCTACGGCGCCGCGCGCGACGCGGCGACGTGTCCGCAGACTGCCTTGGCGCCGCTGCTGCTGCGAGCCCTGCTCGAGCAGCGCGTGTACAATGCGACGACGCGGGCGGGCATGTCGGCGTCGTTGCGGCCGTGCAAGCGACACGACGGGGTGTGCAGTGTGCTCGCCGAGCTGCTGCGCTACCACTATCACAACCTGTGCACGTTGTGTGCGTATGTGCGCGACGATGTCGACCTGACGTCGTGCAACAACAACAGCGCCCGCGCACACCGTGGTCGCGGCGGTCGCGGTAACAGCGGTGGCAACGGCGGCGACGGTGGCGGCGAGGACGTGCCGCTCGCACGCGCCGAGCACGAGTCCCTTGGCAGTGTGCTGCTGCGCCGCTTCTATCGCTACCCACTCGACACAAACTTGCTCGTGCGCAGCCTCGTGTTGTCGCTCACGCCTGGGCTGCGCAGCCGTCACAACTACCAGGTCAAACACGCCGACGGCAGTGCATCGCGCTTGTCGACGCCGTCGCTGTGTGCGCACAGTGATGTTGTCTACTACGCCCCTCTGCGGCTGACGTTTGTGCGTCGACTGTCACGGCGCGGTGTGCGTGCGCTCGAGACGGCACGACGACATGACGTAGAGCAGGACAACAACAGCAGCAGCAACGACGAGGCAGACGCGGCAAGTGTGCAGTGCGACACGCTGCGCGGTGCTGTGCTCGTGCGGCTACTCTGTGCACTGCAACGCGCCCCCAACGGCGTACCATGGCGACAACGCGCCAGCCCCGGCGCACTGACGCAAGACGAGTGCGACGTGCTGCATGGCCGTCGTGTCGCTCTGCCCCTACTCGGGCCACCACAACCATCACCGCCGTCGTCGCCCTCCTCGTCGTGGTCGCTGCCGTTGTTTGCGCACGACGCCAACGATGACAGCAGCAGCCGTTGTGACGACGATGACGACGAGGACAAGCTGCGTCAGCTGGCGCCGCTGTCTGTGCGCTTGCTCGGTGAGCCGCACAAGCTGCTGTACACGATGCTGTGTGCGCTGCACGCCGACCTCATGACGAGCACGACGCGGCTGTGTGTGGTGTCGACGGCGCTGCTCGTGTGCTTGCGTACAGCAAAGCTGGCGCAGCGTCGTGCAGCTGCAGCAGATGACACAACGACAGCAGCAACAGCAGTGCCACCACCGTCGTCGTCGTCGTCGGACAATGACGCGGGAGTGGCGGCGGTATTGCAGCTATTGCGCGATGTGCGCACGCTGGCGGCGCCGCGGTATGCGGCGTGGTGTGCGCGTGTCGGCGCGCGTCACGGGCGTGCCTCAGGCGACGACAGCAACAGCAGCGACGACGACGACGAGGAGGCGGCGATGATCTTATTCGGCGTTCGCCAGACGCATAGCGAGGCGGCGCGCTATCGACGCCGCTACGGTGGCTGCTTCTTTCGCAACGCCTTCCGACTGTTGTGTGTGTGGGCGGCGCACTACTGGTCGGCGCCACACCACGTCGAGACGCTCTTCTACCACACCGATGTCGCGTTTGGCGAGTATCGCGCGATGTTGGTGCTGCTGCTGCGTGTGCTGCCAGACTTCTTCTCTGCCGCACCTGTACCGCAGGACAGCGGCAGTGACGAGAGCGACGACGACGAGGACGAGGACGAGGTGTAAGTATACATACACATTCACGTGGGCAATTGTTACGGCAGTATGCATACAAACACGTCACTGTGCGTACATGTGTGTGTGTGTGTGTATCTTTTTGTTGTTGTTGTTGTTTGTTGCTTGCAGCGGCACACACACACACACACACCTTCACATAAACACAAACACAAACACACATACAAACATATACGTACACGTCGCACGTACACGTCATGACGCGCACCATTGCCTTTGCCTGTGACCACGCCGCGTACGGCATTCGCGATGTCGTCATCGGCTACATTCGCGAGACGACGAGCAAGGCGGGCGAGGGCGGCGATGTGGAGGTGCGCTACCTGGGCCCCGACACGGCGGACGCGGTCGACTACCCCGACTACGCCGAGCGCGTCGCACAGTGTGTCGCGTCGGGGGAGTGCGAGGCGGGTGTGCTCGTGTGCGGTACCGGCATTGGCATGAGCATCGCCGCCAACAAGATGATAGGGGTGCGTGCGGCGCTGTGCCACGATCACCTCACGGCGAAGCTCAGCCGCTCGCACAACAACGCGAATGTGTTGTGCATGGGCGAGCGCATCAGCGGCGCCGAGGTGATGCGTGACATGATACACGTCTTCCTCTCGACGCCCTTCTCGGGTGCTGCGCGGCACCAGACGCGCCTGGACAAGGTCGCCGCCATTGAGCACAAGCGACAAGAGCAGCTGCAACAACAAGACTTGCAACAGTAGCCGCAAACACAGACACAAACACACACAAGCAAATAAACAAAACATATGCATACATGCAATGGTGGTCGATGACGTAAGAGCAGCTGTAACAGTGTTGACAAGCATATGCAGGCGTACACGAAGTGAGAAGGAGACGAAGACGCGTAAACAACAGGACATGATGCACGTGTGCACAAAAGGCAGCGACATAGACACATACACACAAACACACATAAATAGCACCGCAGTCATCGGCTATGTATGACGAGCATGGCTTGTATGCGTGTGTGCTGCTGCTGCTGCTGCTGCAATGACTGCTGTTCCGTATATATATACATACTAACGATTGTACACACTCATACACACACAGCTATCGTCATGTTGTGTCGACGTGGCAGCCATTCGTTGCTGCAGACGACCACGTTGTCGCGTCCGCGCATCGCACACGCGTGGCGCTGTGGGGCGGCGCACTACACCGTCTCGCCTGCTGCCGCTGCTGCGTCCTTGTCGCCCGTTGCCGCCGCAAAAGACGATGCCGTCGTGTCATCCACACGCAACATTGGCATCGTCGCGCACATTGACGCGGGCAAGACGACGACGACGGAGCGCATGCTCTTCTACGCGGGCGTGGTGCGCCGCATCGGCGACGTGGACGCGGGCACGACGACGACGGACTACATGCCCGAGGAGATGGAGCGTGGCATCACGATACAGTCGGCGGCGGTGTCACTGCAGTGGCGCGCGCATGCGATCAACCTCATTGACACGCCCGGCCACGTCGACTTCACTGTCGAGGTGGAGCGGGCGATGCGCGTTGTCGACGGCGTCGTTGCGCTCTTTGACGCCGCCGTCGGTGTGCAGGCGCAGAGCTACACGGTGCTGCAGCAGAGTCGCAAGTTTGGCGTCCCTGTGCTCGCGTTCATGAACAAGATGGACAAGCACAATGCCAACTTTGACCAGGCCGTTGCATCGCTGCAGCACAAACTGCGTGTGCAGCCGCTGCTGCTGCAGCGCCCCTTGCTCGCGGCGGATGGCAGCTTCGAGGGGGTCATTGACGTTGTCGCGCAAACAACACAGCGCTTTGGTGGCGAGCATGGCGCGTGTGTCGACGTGCGCGACTTGTTGCAGCACCCGCAGAGCGAGGACGCACATGTGGTGCAGCTCGCCCGTGCGGCCCGGCACACACTGCTGGCGCAGCTGACAAGCCTCGACGACGCGCTTGCCGAGGCGATGATTGCCGCCATTGACGACGCCGGTGGCGACGAGGCGGCGGCGGAGCGGCGGCTGTCACCGCAGGCGGTGCGCGATGCGGTGCGACGTGTCCTGCTGCGGCCCTACACGACACGACACAAGGCGGACAACAAGGACGACGACACCGCCGCCGCCGATGACGACGAGGACGCGTCGTCGACGACGATGCGCATGGTGGTGCCTGTGCTGTGTGGTGCCGCGCGACGTGACCAGGGCGTGCAGCCGCTGCTTGACGCCGTCGTCGACTACCTGCCCTCACCGCGCGATCGCGTCTTGCACGGCTACAACGCCGCCGGTGCCCTCGTCCCGCTGCCCGCCGTGTCGGCCGCGACGACGGCGCCGGTGCTGGCGCTCGTGTTCAAGGTGACGCACATGCCGGGACCGCAAGGCAGGCGACAGGCGCTCGTGTTCTTGCGTGTGTACAGCGGCAAGCTGACGCCGCGCATGACACTGCACAACCGCACACGCGGCGGCAGCAGCAGCAGCAGCAACAACATGATGCAGGAGCAGGACGGCCGTGGCAACAATAGCAGCAGCAGCAACAGCAGCAGTGGTGGTGGTGGTGCGCGTAGTGTGACGATGGCTGCCGTGGCGGCTGCCGCTGCCGCGGCGGCTGCGCGTAGCAGTGCCGCCGCGACGACGGAGCGCATTGACAAGCTGTATGTCATGCACGCGGACCGGCCAGTCGAGGTGCCGTACCTGCTTGCCGGGCAGATTGGCGCTGCCTTTATGCAGCATGCGTGCACGGGCGACACACTGTACGCACCACCGCCGCTTGCCGCGGCACGCTCATGGCGCACCGCATCGTCACAGCAGCAGCAGCACGACAACGACAGCGACGACACGGCCACGCGTCATGGCGAAGTGCACACACTCGAGGGCATTGACGCCCCACCCCCGGTCATCTCCTTCTCGCTCGAGCCGGCGACGCGGCACGACGCGGACGCGCTGCACGGCGCCCTCGGTGAGCTGACGCGCGAGGACCCCAGTCTGCACGTGCGCCGCGACGATGACGGTCACGTGGTCGTTCGCGGCATGGGCGAGCTGCACCTTGACGTGGCACTGTCGCGGCTGCGGCGTGAGCACGGCGTCAACTGCCGTCTCCTGCGCGCCGTCATCGAGTATCGCGAGACGGTGACGTGTGTGCACGAGGCGCCGCAGTGCGTCGGGCTGCACAATGGCATGCCGTATGTGGAGTGTACACTGCAGCTGCGCCCGCGTCTGCGCGACGATGGCGCGGTGTGTGACGTGCACGACGGCTGCGCATTTGTCATTGACGAGGCCCTGCGCGCACGATACGTGCAACACCACAACACGGGCGGCAGCAGCAGCAGCATGTCGTCGTCGTCGCCACTGGCACAGCAACAGCAGCGCATGAATGATGTCCGCAACGCCAAGGACGAGCTGCGCTGTCTCGAGACGTGCTTTGGTGAGGCGGTGGCGGCGTGTGCGCGGCTTGGTCCACGCAGTGGGGCGCCGCTGCACGGCATGCACGTGGTGCTCATGCACGTACAGAAGGCTGCCGGTGTCGAGCTGCAGGAGCGCGCCCTCGCGCCGGCGGCACGGGCGGTGGTGCTGCAGGCACTGCACAGCGTCGCCGCCGACACGTTTGCGCTGCTCGAGCCGACGATGGAGGTGGACGTGTGCGTGTCGGAGGCGGCGTATGTGGGTGGCGTCGTCAGCTCGCTCAACCAGCAGCACGCGCTGTGTGTGGACGTGCTCGAGGACGAGCACACGGTGCGCGCGCTCGTTGCGCTGCGCAACTGCGTGCGCTACACGACAGAGCTACGTAAGGTCGTCAAGGGCCACGCCAGCTTGCAGATGCGCCTGCATCACTACCGCGTCGTCGACGACGCCGCCGTCCTCGAGCGCATCTTGCGCAACCGCGGCGTCACGACCAAGGCGTAGGCATGCTTACGTATTTGCACCAGTGTGTGTGTGTGTGTGTGTGTGTGTGTGTGTGCACGACTGTTGTGTACTTCGTGTATGGCTGCGTGCTTGTCTTTGTGTGGGTGTGGGTGTGTGTGTAGTGTTGTTGTCTTTTGTGTGCACACGACGAGGTGCGCCATGGCAGAGCGACAGGTGCAGTATGCGATGCCGTACGAGGTGGACGTCACCGAGCATGCGTTCTTGACGCTCGCCGACGGCACGCGGCTGGCGATGCGGCTGTGGCTGCCGCACGCGGCCGCCACGGGTGCAATGCGCTGCGCCGTCATTCTCGAGTACATTCCCTACCGCAAGCGCGACGGCACGCGGACACGCGACGAGCCAATGCATGGCTACTTTGCCGGCCACGGCTTCGCCGTCGCGCGTGTCGACATGCGCGGCGCAGGCGAGTCGGACGGGCTGCTGTACGACGAGTACCTGACACAAGAGCAGGACGACGCTGTTGAGGTGATTGCGCAGCTGGCGGCGCAGCCGTGGTGCAATGGCGCGGTTGGCATGATGGGTAAGTCGTGGGGCGGCTTCAATGCACTGCAGGTGGCGGCGCGGCAGCCGCCGGCGCTGCGCGCCATCCTCGTCGTCGGCTTCACGGACAACCGCTTCACCGACGACATTCACTGGAAGGGCGGCTGCTTGCTCAATGACAACCTGTGGTGGGGCGCCATCATGCACGCCTTCTCGTCGCGGCCGCCCGACCCGGCGCTCGTCGGCGAGGCGGCGGCGCAGGCGGCGTGGCTGCAGCGGCTGCGCGAGCTGCCCTTCAACGCCGCCGACTGGGCCGAGCATCAGTGCTACGACGCGTACTGGAAGCAGGGGTCGGTGTCGCAGGACTATGCGGCCATACGCGTGCCCGTGTTTGCCGCGGACGGCTGGGCAGACGCGTACACAAACCCGGTGTTTACGCTCATGCAGCACCTGCGTGTACCGCGACGTGGCCTGGTCGGGCCGTGGGCGCATGTGTACCCGCACGACGGCACCCCCGCACCGGCGTGCAACTTTCTGCGCGCGGCGGTGCAGTGGTGGCAGCATTGGCTCTGCGCAGCAGCAGACAAGACGAGCCGTGGCGACGACGAGGACGACGACGAGGATGACAGTGGCCGCAGTCACGACGGCAGCAGTGTCAGCAATGCAAACAAGACGGCGGCGACGACACGCAGCGGCGATGCGGGTGATATTATGCAGTGGCCCATGCTGCAGGTCTACGTCGAGGACGCGCGGCGGCCGCAGACGACGAAGCTGCACGCCAGCGGCCACTGGGTCGGCTTCGACGTGTGGCCGCCGCCGCAGGTGCGTGACGTGGCGTGTCGCTTGCGTGCCGAGGGCACACTGCAGCTGCCGTCGACAGCGGCCGCGGCGGTGACGGCGAGCGACGACGACGACGGGGCGACGGTGTGCGTGCACACGCCGCTGACGCACGGGTTGTTTTGTGGCGAGTGGGCTGGCTTCGGCGTGCCAGACGAGACGGCGGGCGATCAGCGCGCCGACAATGGCAACGCCGTCTGCTTCCGCACCGCGCCGCTGTCGCGGCCGCTTGTGTTGCTCGGCAGCCCCTCTTTCACGGTGCAGCTGACGTGCGACAGGGCCAAGGGCTTGCTGTTTGCGCAGCTGTGCGACGTCGCCCCCGACGGCGCCGCCACACGCATCACGTACGGCCTGTGCAACCTCGTCCACATGGGCCCGCAGCGCGACGAGGCGATTGTGCTGCTGCAGCCTGGCCGTGCGGTGACGGCGCATGTGCGGCTGGACTACTGCGGCTACACGGTGCCCGCGGGCCACCGCGTGTGCCTGTCGCTGGCGAACAACTACTGGCCGATGGTGTGGCCCTCGCCCGAGGACACGACGCTGACGCTGCAGCTTTGCACGGCCACACTGCGGCTGCCCGTACTGCATGACGGCGACGACGGTGACGTCACGACGGCAGTCGCAGATGGTGGTGGTGGTCGTCATCACCGCCGCAGTGTACGGTGTGCGGGGCCGCCCAGTGACGTGATCGAGGTGGCGCCATCGACGCCGCTGACGGTGCTGCGTCCTGGCCGCGTCGACCGCACGATGCACTACGACGTGCACACCGACACGTGGACGAGCGTCACCGACGGCGTTGGTGGCGTCTTTGGCGAGGGCGTGTACCACTTCGACGACATTGACACCACCGTCGAGCACAACCTGCGCCGCGAGCTGACGCTGTGCAACCGCGACCCGCTCTCGGCCTCGCAACGCATTGTCGAAAAGATGCGACTGACACGGCCGGACTGCGACTTTGACATTGACATTGTCGACACACAAACGTCGTGCCTCGCCTACCTGCACCTGCGCTGCCACGTTGTTGCTCGCTACAATGACGCGGTGGTGTTTGAGCGCAACTGGTATCGTCGCGTACGTCGTGAGGCCATCTGACACACAAACACACAGATACACAGAGAGAGAGAGAGAGGGAGACAAGGCATACGCATGGTGTGTGTGTGTGTGTGTGTGTGTGTGTGTCAATCGTTGTGTGTGTACCTATCGTTTACTTTTGTTTGTGTGTGCGCCGTTGCTACTTTGTCTCGCTTGTGCAGCGTCGACAGAGGACAGACGACTGTGCATATTGCTTTGTCTACACACGTGTTGTACACAACCCTACTCAGTGTATGTGCACAATGCGTGATGCATCGGTGTGTGTGTGTGTGTGTATGTGTGCAGGCCTTTGTTTTTCGCCATCATCGTTGCGCTTGATGACGACAGTGATGCAGTGCTTCCTATGCTACAAAACGCACACGGTGTGCAGCATGTGTTTTGTCTCGCTGTGTGTGTCTGTGTGTACACACGCAATGCTGCACAGATGCCGATTGCTTGCGCTGTTGCGGTCTTGTAGTCTGAGCAACGTTGTAGCAAGCACGTGAGCAAAGGCAGAAGCGCAAGTATACACCGACGCAGCCAACGAAGCACACAACGCGCATGTGCACCCGTGTAGTCGCAAGCTTGTCAGCAAGATACACGCACAGCGCACACTAAGCACAACACAACGCAACACAACACGCAACACAACAGACAGCACGCAACACACAGCACGCAACACACACGATGACGCAGCCGTACGGTGACATGGACGAGTGCAAGTGCGACGCAATGCGCGGCGCCGTCGGTGAGGCGGCCGTGACGGCGATGTATGACGACGACTCGTCTGGCACGGCTGCGGCGGCGACGACGACGGCGTTTGTGTGCGGTGGTGACGGCCACCGTGGCAGCGTGGACGATGGCCTGCGGTCGATCAAGGTGGTGCTGTCGGGTGACGTCCGCGAAGGCGCGCGGCTGCCACGCACGCTACGCAGCCTCGACGAGCTGCGACAGCTGATCTGCAGCCTGCCGCACTGCCCACGCAGCTACGCACTCGACACGGCGCGGCAGCTGACGACGCCGCCGTCGATGTGCGGCGCCGCGACGACGTTTGCCGGTGACGGCTGCGGCTGCGGTGTCGACGACGTGGCCGCGACGGCGCCGGGCGATTGCGCGTGGGTGCACTGCAAACACTTCACCGACGACGAGCTGAGCGAGGCGCTGTCGTGGCTGCCGCTGCACCCGTCGACGGTGCACCGCATGCTGCACTACCGCGACGTCACCGAGGACGTGGTCGAGTACTACCCTTCGCACGGCTACGTTTATGCGCAACTGCGCGCGTGTGTGCGTCACGGCGACGACGCCGGCGAGGCGGGCGAGGCGCGTGTGCCGCTGCTGCTCGTCGCGTACGACACACTGCTGTTCAGCTACTGCGCCGGCAGCTTCGACGGCGAGGGCGATGCCCTGTTTGACGCGATGCTGCCGAGCGACACCGCCGCCGCCGCCGCCACCGCAACGACCGCGGCGACGTTTGCGGCGAGTCTGCACAGCGGCTGCCTTGACAGCCACAATGGCAGCATCGCCCTCGCCAGCGGCGGCAGCCGCGAGGAGAAGGAGGACGCGGCCGCCAATGACGAGCTGAGCAGCCACACTACGCGGCGGTCGACGTCGATGACGTCGCTGACGCGGCGCAACGGTGGTGGTGGTGGTGGTGGTGTGGTGCACAATGTCGGCAACGTCTTCAGCGCGCTCGTGTACACGGTCGTGTTGCGTGTGCAGCGGCGTGTGACGACGCTGCTCATGCAAGCGGACCACCTTGACGAGCTCATGCTGCAGATACAGCCCTCGGCGGTCGACCAGAATGACCTGCTGTGCCGCGTCAAGGCGATGCGGCACCGCGTCGCGCGCCTGCACGTCGAGCTGCTGCTGAAGGAGCGGCTGCTGAAGCACCTGCTGCTGCTGCCGATGCTTCTGCCAGACGCGTCAGGCAGCAACAGCAGCACCAACACCACCACCACCACGGCGGCGGCGGTGACGGCCGCGACGGCGCCGCGTGTGTGCTGTGATGCGGTGGCCGTGGCGCGCTATCAGCTCGCCGCGTCGGCGGCGCGGCGCAGCATCGAGCAGCTGCGTCGCGCGCGTGACCTTGTCAACGCGTCGAGCATGAACCTCATCAGCGGCGTCTCGGCGCGCCTGCTGTCGCACTGCTACCACATGGACTACCTGAACAACGTGCAGACGCAGATCTCACTCGTCCTCATGCCGATCAGCGTGCTGCCGGCGTTGTGGTCGTCGAACGTCAAGGTGCCCTGGCAAGACCTGGACAGCCTCAAGCCGTTCTACGGCCTCACGGCGATCACACTGGGGCTGACGGCCATCGCGGTCGGATACTTTTGCATCCGCTTCTTCACGTTCAAGATGCCAGGCGCCATTGTTACGACATTCGAGTGACGTGGCGCACAAAAGCAAGGTTGCAAGTGTGTGTGTGTATAGCATGTGAGGACGAGTGGTGCGGTGACGTGTGCTAAGCTTGTACAAGGACAGCAAGCAACACTAATAGGCGCGGTGCAGGCGGTGCGTAAGAGACGAGGTGGTTGCGTGTGTGTGTATATATATAACTATGACAACAACAAAAAAGGTGCTAACGCTCAGCGCATGTGTGCGTGTAAGTGTGTTGTGTATGCATATGTGTGTGTGTGTGTGTATGTGTCTTGTTTCCTTCATGCCACGTCCGGCACACGTGTGCGGCGTTGTTGTTGTTGTTGACCGTTTGTTTCGTATCTTTCGCATGTCGTTCGTTTTGCACACACGTATGCATGTGTGTGCATGTGTGTGTGTGTGTGTGTGTGTTTGTACAAGCTTGTGCTTGCAAGTAAGAAGGCGGTGTGGCAGATATAACACGAGTGGTAACTGAGCGCAGCTATGTGTGCGTGTGTGTGTGTAAATGCAGTCGACATGCTGCAGTGACACGACAGCGTGTAACACAGGCACATGACATGATACATACACATACATGTACACGCAAGTACACATGTGCGTGCGCTACGCACGCGCATACACACACACACACACACACACACACACAAGTAACCACGACTGCTGTGTACATGCGTACTCTCTCTCTCTTTTCTTTGCCTTGTACGCTGCTGTGCTTGACGTTACGTGTGCGTGTGCGTGTGTGTGTAGTCACAGGACGAGCGTGCAGTCATGCCACGTGTGCCGATCAGTGAGGAGCAGGCGCAGCAGATGCTGGCCAAGCAGCAGGCGCAGCAGGAGCGCGTCGAGGCCAGCCTCGAGCAAAAGGAGAATATGCTGCGCGCATTTGTCAGCGCAGAAGGGCGCGAGCGGCTGAAGCGCATCGAGCAAGTCAAGGCGGAGCGTGCACACGCGGTGGAGGTGTACATTATACAGGCAGTGCAGCAGGGCAAGCTGCAGCCGCCCGTGACGGACGAGATGGTGCGCGAGATACTCGCCAAGACGTCGGGCAACGAGACGGAGACCAAGAGTCACATCACTATTGTGCGTAAGCGCATGGACGACGACTGGTAAGCCACTGAGACACACGTGTGTGTGTACGCGTATGTATGCAAGCAGGCAGGCAAGCAGGCAACGTAACATGTCTTCTGTGTATGTGTATGTATGTATACTTATGCATGCTGCACGGTGGCGCGCATGCACACATGCATGATCGTGACACGAGCTGTACTGACCTTGCCATTGCACTAGTCACACACACACACACACACACACTTACACACACACACACACAGCATCATCTTCGACATGCCGAAGCGTCAGCGCCCACTCGAGCCGATTGACATACTGCGTGCACGTGGCGCGGCAGAGACGACGACAACGACAGCAACATCATCACTGCAGGCGCATGAGCAGGCAAAGCGGCAACGCGGTCGTGCACACGCGCTCGATGCGCTGCCGAGCACGTCAGACGACGAGGACGACAGCAACGACAGCAACGACAATGCCGTAGGCAACGGCGAGGCGACAATGTACGCTACGCGTGACAGCGGCGACGCCGCGCTCAGGCACAGTGACGACGACGAGGACAAGGATGCGGTCACGTCGAGCGACGACGACGACGACGCGGTGTCATCTGCAAACGACGATGACGGTAATGTTGGCGACGACGATGACGAGGATGACGATGCTGATGACGACGTAAACATGAACAACAATGACGACGACGAGGACGATGACGAGGACGAGGACGATGAGGACGACGATGACGACAGGGACAGTAATAATGAGCAGGGCACTGTGACAGTCGACTTTGGTGTGTACGACCTGAGGACGAGCAACGTCAACGCGATTATGCATCTGCTCGATCAGCTGTGTCCTGACCACTACAACGAGGTCGACCGCGACGCCCTCGCCGCGGTGCTCACCGCCAGCCCGTACTCGTCTGTCGTCCGCGTCAGCAACGGCGACGACGACGACGACGATGATGACCAGAACACGGCCGCACAGGACGACGAGGACGACGAGGACGACATTTACGGCCTCGTGTCTGTGCTTGACATGGCACATGGTGTGCGTACGCGCAACGTGGCGCTCGTCGCCCTACACAAGCTGCTCGCGGAGCACGTGTGGCGCACCGCCGCAACAGGCCTGTCGCCCGTCGATGTGCTCATGTCGACGACGACGACGGCGCGAGGCAGCGGGGCTGCCAGTGGCGACAAGGGCAACGACAGCGATGCGGCCAAGTGCGTACTGCTCGTGTCCGAGTACATACGCAGCGTGCCGCTCGAGCTGACGGTGCAGATACTGAACGACACGGTCACACGCCTCGGCAACGACGCACAACAACAGCAACAACAATGTGGCGACAAGCATGCAATGAGACAGCGCAACAACAACAACAAGCGCGACAAGGGTGATGATGATGGCGCTGCCGCTGCTGCTGCTGCTGTCCACGTCACGTACCCGTGCATGTATGCTGTACTGGCCAAAGTACAACGCGCCGTCGACCCGCCCAACTCGCCACCGCCGTCGAAGCGCGCACAGCAGCAGCAACAACAGCGCATGAACGACGACGACGACGAGGCCAAGGACGCGACGGCGGCAGCAGAAGCACACGATGGCTCAAGTGACAAGCGGAAGGGCAAGAAGACGAGTGCGTCGTCGCAGCCACACACGATGGCGGCGGCGACGGCCGTGACGGGCGGTCAGCTCGACATGCGCCGTTACATCTTTTGGCATGAGGAGGGTAGCGTGCTGTACGAGTTTCGTGACAAGCGCGTCGCGACGCTGGTGTATGCGTGTCGTCCGCAGTACGACGGGCAGCCGAAGCAAGATGTGCCGCTGTCGGTGCTGTTTGTGCTGCAGCATGGCGCCATGCGTCAGGCGATTGACGAGATGCGCAAGCGCGCGACGGCGCACGCGGATGTCGTGCGCCTTGCACCATAAACACGTGTACACATACATGAACGCTACATGTGTGTGTGTATGTATGTATTTATGTTTGCATGCGTGCTGCTCTTGTTGCTAGACACACACAGACACAGACACAGACATACATTGTCGCATACGTGGTGTGCTTGTCCTGTGCGCGGTGATGATGACGTGTGCTGCTGTTGCTGCGCCACATGTGCCGGTGGTGGGCACGTCGTACAGCGTTGTCTGTCCCGTCTGCTGCACCGACGTCATCTTTGTCTGCGCGACGGTGACGCAGTTTGCGGTGCGCTGCAGCGCGTGTCACACGCGCATTGACCTGCGTCGTCCGACGTGCGTCTTGCCCGAGATGAACACGGCCACGTATGACGATGACAAGGACGACGGTGGCGATGACAAGGGCAGCAGCGCGTGCGTGGACGAGGACGGCGCTGTCGTTGCGGTGCGCTATGCTGCCGAGGTGGTGCCGTCGTCCGGCAGCACGGCCACGGCACAGGTCGCCGTCGTGGTGGCGAAGGCGCAGCGCGACGCGGAGCGCACCTTGCCGAAGATGATGACGCAAGAGACGCGACAGGCGTACGTCGCCAAGCGTTTCCAGGCCTTCTCGTCACGGCTGTCTGTGTTGCACGTGTTCACGTACGTCATTGAGCTCGTCGTGTTTGGCACACGCCCCGCGGCGCGGCTGGGCAATGTGCGCATCTTTCGCAAGCGCCTGCCGTTGCTTGGCACACGCTACATTGTCGTCACGCGCACGACGACGTCGTACGCACTGCCGTGCCTGTACACGGCCCTGACGATGACGACGCTGCTGTGGCTGCACGCGCGCGTGGCGGCGGCGTGGTGGCAGCCGTGGCTGCGCCTCGAGTGGACGCTGTTTGCCGCCTTTTACGTGCTGCTCTTTCACGTTGTGTACAGCGACCCTGGCTTTATCGCCCCGGGCTATCTTGACGGCCCCGCGCACCGCGGCAACACCACCACCGCCACCGCCACCGCTACAACTACCGCCGGCCGCGAGCTGACGCTGCTCGAGATTGAGAAGAATGTGCGCGAGAGCCTCTACGAGAGTGTGCGCGGTGAGCTGGTGGAGCGCAAGTGGTGCTCCACGTGTGAGATGCATCGCCCGGTGCGGGCGGCACACTGTTACTTTTGCGGCTTGTGCTGCCACGATCACGATCACCACTGCACCGTCATTGGTGTGTGTGTTGGCCGCCGCAAGATTGAGCTGTTCACGCTGCTCGCGTTTGTCGGGGCGGCGACGTATGTGCTGCCAATGCTGCTCATTGCCCCGGCGTGGGTGACGCACAGCGAGGCGCTGACGGGGCTGACGTTTGTCGTCAGCCTTGTGTTGTTTGGCTCGTGCCTTGTCGTTGGCGCGGCCATGTCGTTCATGACGCGGCAGCTGCTGACGAACATGCTGACGGCGCAGACGACGCGTGAGCGGACGTCGGGGGTGTACGCGAGCAAGCGCAACCCGTTCTCGCGCGGCACGCTGGGCAATCTGTGCTATCACCTCTGCACCCGCCGCGTCGAGCCGAGCATCTTCACCGACGAGTTTGTCGCCAAGTGCGCCGCCAATGACACGAAGCGCGACCTCGGCGGCGGCTTCACGGACGTCTGCTTGTAGCTAGAGCACACACATACACACATACACGTACACATACATACATATACACACACACATATACATATACATTCACATATACACATTCATGTAAACATACTCTCGCTTGCTCGTCTCGCTCTCTCGCATTCACTGCTGTCTTTTTGTTGTTGTTGTTATTGCGCCGTCGTCTCTTGTTGTGTTCTGCTTGTGTTTCGTTTAGCGCACATGCACGCATGTGTGAGTACATGTGCACGTATGCGTGTATACATGCACGCGATAGATGACGAGGCAATGTGGTGTGCATATAATATGCGTACGTACGTATATGTTTACGTGCACGTGCGCACACATGCCTGCAGCGAGCATGCGACGACGTTGCTTGCGATAGATGAGCTTGCTGCGCTGCTCCCGTCACAGTCTCTCTCTCTTTTTGTGTGTGTGTGTGTTACATTGTCGGACGCACGCTGCGTTTGCTGCACCTGCTCACGTACTTTGCTTGCTCTTGTTCACATACACACATACACACACATACGGCAGCAGCAGCAGCAGTGCGAGTGTCACACGCCATGGACGCGACAGACGGCGAAGCGCAGCGCAACAAGGCGCACAAGAGCAAGACGACCGGCAACAAGGCCAGCAAGCGCGACGCCACACGCAAGCGTCGTGCCGGCATCGACACAGAGCCGAACCGCGGCAGCAATGCCAAGGCGTTCGCGGGGGTGCGCGCGGGCAGTCACAAGGCGCAGAAGTTTCTGCGCAGCATCGAGAAGCGCGAGACGGCGCTGCACATGCCCACGCTGGACAAGACGCTGCGTCACCTGACAAGTGAGCCGCCCCTGCTCGTTGCCGTTGTCGGCCCGCCAGGCGTAGGCAAGACGACGCTCATACGCTCCATGGTCAAGTTCTACAGCAGTCGCAGCTTGCACATGATACGTGGGCCAGTGACGGTCGTCGCGGGCCACACGCGTCGCCTGACCTTTCTCGAGTGCCCCAACACGCTGACGGCGATGTGTGACGTGGCCAAGGTCGCCGACGTGGTGCTGCTCATGATCGACGGCAGCTACGGCTTCGAGATGGAGACGTTCGAGTTTCTGAACATTGCCCAGGTGCACGGCTTCCCGCGCGTGCTCGGCGTCGTGGCGCACCTCGACCAGCTCAAGACGGGCAAGGCGCTGAAGAAGCGCAAGAAGTTTCTGCGTCATCGCTTCTGGCACGAGGTGGCGGCAGGGGCCAAGCTGCTCTGTCTGGCGCCAATGATCCGCGGACTGTACCGGCCCACCGACGTGCTGCACCTACACCGCCTGCTCGTGTGCATCGAGCCGAAGATACAGGCCTGGCGTAACACACACAGCTGTGTGCTCATTGACCGTCATGAGGACATCACGGACCCGGCGCGGGTGGCGGCGACGCCGTCGTGCAACCGCACCATTGCCTTTTACGGGTACGTGCGCGGCAAGCCAATGCGTGCGGGGCAGCGTGTGCACATTCCCGGCTATGGTGATGCGGTGGTGCGTCACCTGGCGCAACACGCCGACCCATGCGAGGCGATGACGAGCAACAACAACAACAACGGCAACAAGACTGCGACGGGCCATTATCGCATGCGTCATCTGAGCACAAAGCACAAGAAGCTGTATGCACCGTACAGCGATGTGGGCGGCATCACATACGACGAGGACGCCATCTACGTACACGACGACGCCGAGAAGGCACACATTGTGCGCACCGGCGAGGGCGTCGAGCTGCTGCGTGAACTGCAAACAGCCACACCAATGGACGTGGCGAGAACACAGCTACGCGTCGTGCAGCCGTCGTCCTCGTCGTCGACGACAATGACGCGACGACGACGCCCTGTTGTGTTTCGCGAAGACGACGGCAGCGACGTGCGTGACGATGACGACGGCAGCGACGACGGTAGCGACGACGACGACGCTGCTGTCCACGGCGGTGATGGGCTGACGCTCGCGATGGACGATGTGCACATGCCATCCGACAACAGCGGCGATGACAGCGACAAGGACGAGGACGACTATCAGACACTGCCACACGCGACGCCTTCGCTCGATGCGTATGGGCTGTCGACACGTGCAAACGACGACAACGGCAACGACGGTGACGACGCGAGCAACGCGGATGACGACGACGACGGGGCGGCAGAGCTGGCGCCGCGTGCGCGTGACGCGGTCGACTCGGTGCGCGTCCACCGCGTCGCACACGCATGGTCGAGCGACGCGGCGCTGCTGCGTGCGCTGAAGGATCTGTGTGTGACGGGCAATTGGCGCAGTGGCGAGGCCGCTGCAGAAGGAGATGGCGAGGGCGGCAATGACGACGACGGCGGAGAAGAGAAGGGCTATGAGAGCGCCGATGATGAGTTTGACGCGATTGTGCGTGGCGAGGCGGCTATGCCGTCACGACAACACGCCAACAAGAGCGACGACGACGACGACGACACTGCAGCGGCACACAACAACAAAGACGATGACGACGACGACGACGATGATGATGAGGGCAAGCTGGCAATGACGACGACGACGACGCGTCGACACGACGCACTTGCGGGTGTGTCGTATGCACGCGGTGGTGCACAGACGATACACGGCAGTACGCAGGCGCGGCAACCATGTACACGCAGCGGCCGTGCAACAGCAACAGCAGCACACGGCGATGACGACGACGGTGATGCGTACGACATACTCGCCGACGAGGACGCATCATCGTCGCAACAACAGCAGAGCGGTGCGGCCATGACGGCCGTGTCGAGCGACGCCGAGGTCAACGCGCTCGTGTCAAGCTTCCTCGCACACGGCAGCCATGCGACGACGGCAACGACGACGACGACAACAGCAGGCACACGCGGCGCCGATGACGGCGACGATGACGGGGTGCACTTCTACAACGCCAGCGCCGCTGCAAAGGCGACGGCGCGTCGTGGCGAGGACAACAACGACGACGACGACGACAACGACGCGGCGGTGACGGCGGGCGCGACGCTGAGTGCGGCGCAGGAGCGGTTGCTGCAGAAGAAGATGGCCAAGAAGCGGCTCTTTGACGCCGCCTACGACGCCGGCGACGCGGATGGGGCGAATGGCAAGAATGCAACGTACAGCCACTACTATGCCATGCAGCAGCAGGTGGCCGAGAAGCAGGCTCGCCTCGACGCGGCGCTGCGTGACGCCGGCGAGGATGTGGCGCAGCAGGTGCAGCTCGTTGGCTTCTACAGCGGCCTGTACGTGCGCTTCGTGCTCGACGAGGTGCCCGTCGAGTTTGTGCGACACTTTGACCCGACACAGCCGCTCCTCGCCGGCGGCGTCAACGCCGGCGAGGACGAGTACCGCGTCGTCCACGCGCGGCTGAAGCGACATCGGTGGTACCCCAAGGTGCTGAAGGCGCAGGATCCGCTGCTGCTGTCGATGGGCTGGCGTCGCTTCCAGACCCAGCCGCTCTTCGCGACCGAGGACGCCAATGGTCGTCTGCGCTACCTCAAGTACACCCCGCTGCACATGCACTGCCTCGCCACCTTCTACGCCCCCGTCGCGCCGGCCAACACTGGCTTCGTTGCCATCCCTGTGCCCGATCGCGATGGTGGCGGCACTGCCGCCGCACACTTCCGCCTGCCGTGCACAGGCTACACAATTGGCAACGACGTGAGCGCGTGTGTCGTCAAGAAGCTGAAGCTCACTGGCACACCGGCAAAGATTGACAAGACGACGGTGTTCATCAAGGGCATGTTCAGCAGCGACCTCGAGGCGGCCAAGTTTGTCGGCGCCAAGGTGAAGGCGGTGTCGGGGGTGCGTGGCATCATCAAGGCGGTGCTGAAGGGCAAGAATGGCCTCGTCCGCGCCACGTTTGAGGACAGGCTCTTTCACTCGGACATTGTGTTCATACGCGCCTGGGTGCCCGTCGAGCCGCCGCGCTACTGCTCGCTGCAGCGCAACTTGCTCGACCCGCAGTGGTGTGGCATGCGCAGCATGCGTGAGTTGCGGCGGGCACACGGTGTGCCGCTGCGCACCAGCGCTGACTCGGCGTACACGGAGATCAAGCGCCGCCACCGCGCCGCCGCTGACGACGACAACGACGACGCGGCCAAGGCGCAGGGCGGCGGTGGCAGCCGCGTTGGTGGGGTGTTGCTCTCACGCAACATGCGCATGCAGCTGCCGTATGACATGAAGGAGGAGTTCATACCACTTGAGCGCAGCAGTGCCCTGCGCGAGCGCCTGCAGGCCGCCACCACGGTCGTCCCCGAGGCACGTGAGCAGCGCCGCCGCGCATTGCTCGACGTCTTTGCCGACCGCGCCGACGCGATGACGCGGAAGAAGGCCGAGGCAAAGAAGCGCGCCCGCGAGCGTGCCGCACGCGCGGCCGAGAAGGAGAATGAGCAGTACCTGCGCGGACTGAAGCGTGCGAAGAAGGAAACGGCGCGCGCGACCGAGTTCCGCTCGCAGCACAAGTCACGCAAGTGACGCCTTTGCGCGTGTGCGTATGTGTATGTGACGTGGACGGTAGCCGAGACGTGTAACAAGGGCAACAATAAGTGGCGAACGCGGAGGAGGGCGGCAGGTAAACACATAACACACACACACACACACACACGCAAATACACGCGTAAGCACACACACACATACACACACACGTGTGTGTGTGTGTTTGCATGCATAACATGTCGGCTTGCACATGCAGCGAGTACGCACATGCATATGCATGTCGTGTGTGTGTGTGTGTGTGCACTACTTCTCGTCGCTTGCATTGTGCGTGCTAGTTGCTGTATATATATACATATATATACATATTTGCACACAAACAACGACGGACAAGACGCAGACACGCAGAGGCGTCTGCACATGCCGTCGATGGTGAGTCGTGCGCAACACGGCGGCAGTAGCAGGAGCGGCGGCGGCGGCGGCGGCAAGGGCGGCGATGACGGTGGTGGTGGCTGCTGTGTAGCGATGTTGTCGCCGTCGGCGCAGCTGCTGTCGTCTGTGCCGCACTCGTTGCTGCTCTATCTGCAGTCGGCGCCCACGCCGGTCATCTTCGCCGCCTTTCAGGCCGACTGCTCAGCACGCGGCTTGCTGTGGTATAGCACACGCGCGCAGAAGCTCGCCGTGGCCTTGTTTGTCAACTTCGCCGTGAGTCGCCGCTACCCGCCGCGCTACAGCACCCTGCGCTCGCTGCTGAAGCAGTACATTACACGCATCGAGCAGCCGCATGTGATGCAGGAGGTGTTGCGCATACAAGCCGATGGCCGCACACAGCAACAGCAGCAAGACGAGGGCAACGGCGGCGACGATGACCCGGTGCTGCTCGAGCTCATGGAGGCGTACATTCACTTGTCCGTCATGGAGGGTGACAAGGACCACTCGCTGTGTTACAAGACCTTCTTCAATCCGTACCTGCTCGACGAGGACGCCTACCGACATCGCCACGACGGCAACAGCGGCAGCGGCAGCGCTACGACGACGACCGCGGCGAGTGCTGCCGCGACGACGGCAGGCGATGGCGCAGGGCACAGTGGCAGCAACAGCAGCACAAACACAATCGTCACCGCCGCCAAGACGGCGCTGGCGGTCGTCACGGGCGACCTCGTCGTGGACGACTTGCGGCGGCAGACGGCGGAGGTCATGGTGCGTCGCCTGTTCTGCAGCGTGCGAGTGGCGAGCCGGCAGTATAGCAATGTGGGCCTGTCTGTTTGGCCGGCTGCGTTTGTGCTGGTGCAGCTGCTTGCGCAAGAGCTGCGTGGCACGACGCACTTGCTGACGTCGCTACTCTTTCCACGACATGGCAGCAGCTACAACAACAATAGCAACAACACGAGCATGAGCGAGCACAGCGGCGACGGCGGTAGCGTCAGCAGTAGCAGCAGCAACATCAGTGCTAGCTTTGGCCGCAGTGACGCCGCCATGCCCTCGCTGCGCGAGCACGAGAAGCTGCACATACTCGAGCTCGGCGCGGGCGTTGGACTGACGCCCATACTGCTGCACCGCCTGCCATCGTACCAGCGCTGTGTATCGACGTTTGTGCTGACCGACTACCAGGCGCAGTTGACGGACAATATACGGCACAATCTGCACGTGAACCACGTCACCGTAGTCGAGGATCTGCACGCGGCCGCGATGGGCCTCGAGGGCGACAAGCAGCGCCCCTTCCACGCCGTCGTCCCGCTGGCGTGGGGTGACACGGCGGATGTCGAGTCGCTGCTGGTTGACTGGGGCTGCGATGTCGCGCTTGCCGCCGACTGCATCTATGATGTGGACGTCATTCCTGCGCTCGTCTCGTGCATCCGCCTCGTCCTCACACTGCCCTTGACACACGGTGGCATGGAGTGGAGTCGCACGATGAAGAGCCGCAGCACCGCGTTTGACACACGCGGCATGGGTGGTGCTGGTGACAAGCACAACAACAACAGTAGTAGTGGTAGTAGCGGTAATGCAAACAATTCGAGTAATAACAACAGCGATGGCATGCCGTCGTCGCCCGCGCCGCCGCGCAAGCCCGTTTGCGTCATTGTGCAGACGCATCGACAGAATAGCACGATGAAGGTGTTCTTTGACGCGGTGCGTGAGTTTGCGCAGGTGCGCAGCTACAGTCTTGTCCGCGGCACGCGCGCCGAGTTGCTGCCACGCATGAGTGCCCGCCTCGACGGCGCCGACGGCGGCCTGGTGCCGCTCGGTGAGTGGCACAACTGCAGCTGCGCCTCGGCGCCGCCGTCGTCGCCGTCGTCGTCGTGCACGTGCGCCGATGCAGCGGCGGTGCTGTGTGCGCTGCAGCCTGACCAGGTGCTCAGCGATGGCAGTATGCTGCGGCAGCGCACGGCGCGTGCAACGGCCTGCGGCTTTGCCGGCGGCAGCAGCATCAGTAGTGGCGACTTTAGCCTGACGCCGAGCAGTGGCAGCTTTGGCGACTTGCGCAATGTGAGCATGATGGGCAGTGGTGGCGGTGGTGGTGGCAGTGCACTCGGCAGCACAACGTCAAGGCTCGACGACGTCGCCGTTGACATTGACGCGCTGTTGCGTGACGAGATGATTGGGCCGTTTTACGTGCCCATGGCGGGCCTCGTGGGTGTGCATGTGCTGCAAAGCAAGTAACCTGTTCACGTGCATGCGTTGCATTGTGTTGTGTGTAGCAGTGTGTGTGTGTGTGTGTTCATGTGCCCTCATGACAAAGCACGTATGAACCGCATATGTACTTGTATGTGTGTGTGTGTACACTTGTTTCCTCACGCTCGCGTAACGAGAAGGTATACGGCGGTGACGACAGCAGCAACAGTAGCAGCAAGCGTATGCGCCACGTGTGCATGTGACTTGCGCGCGCGCACACACACACGTGTACAGGGTGGTGCGCACCCATGCGCACTCGTCATGTAGTTTCACTCTGTGTGCGTGTGTGCGTGTGGGCGTGTAGGCGTACTCCTTCGTTGCGTGTGTGTCATTCCTGCATCGTTCTTTGTTGGTGACGCTGTGTCTGCCAGCCTCTCTCCCTTTCTCCATGTGCATGTGTGTATGTGTGTGAGCATTGTTCCTTGTCAAGTCTACGCACACGCACGCTCTGCACCCTCCCTCTCTTTCTCTCTCTCACACACAACGGCACGACATACAACAACAAAAGTATACGCAGACGACGAGTAAAAGTACGCACCTATATAATAATGTATGTACGCATATCTCTCTCTGTCTGTGTGTGTGTGTGTGTGTGTGTGTGTGTACACGCTGTTGCTGTCACTGTCTCTTGTGTCTGTGTGCAAGTATAGACACACACACACGCACACACACAGACGAGTGTACGTACTCATGGTCTTCTCGATACCGTCCTACTTGTGCACCGCCGACCCGCCAAAGCGCGTCGTCGATGAGCGCGCGCGTGGGGCGACGTTCCTTGTGCCGGGGCCGAAGACGGGCCACGCACCGGACGCGCTCTTTGACAAGCACTTTCGCTACGTGTGGAATGGCGAGCGCAGCGTCGACGCCGCCACGCGCGCGCGACGCGAGCAGCTCGCCAGCCGCAAGCACGACTTGACGCCCAACGGCTTCGTCTGGCCAGGGCCACCGCAGCGGCCCGAGGGGCTGGGGTCGTACTATGGCTGCTTCGCCCACGCCGCGCCCGCGTTCATTGCCGAGCACGCGGCCACGCCCGGGGCGGCGCCGACGCGCACCCCGCTGCCCCCGCGCGGCATCTACACCTCGCCTGGCCGCAAGGGCACCGGCTACGGCTACGCCAACCTGGCCTTGTCTGCCTTGGGCAGCGATTATATGCACAGCGAGTATGACGCCGCGCGTGTGCGCGCGCGTGAGGAGCGCGCCGCGCAGCGTCGTGCCCTGCCGGCCGAGCCGTTTCGGCCCGTAGGCCGGCGTGGCTTCACCTTTGACGAGAGCCCCGCGACGGGTGCGTCACGCTGCTACATGATGACGGCGCCCTTCCGTGCCAAGAAGCAGGCCATCGGCGCGTCGTCGTCCTCGGCGGCGGCGCCGCACGGTGCGAGCAACGGCGGTGGCAGTGGTGGCATGCCTGCGTGGCGCCCACCTGGCTACGTTGACGGCAGGACAACCGACGTGCTGACGTACTATGGCGACCCGTACGACGGCGACGACCCGCGCGAGGGGCCCAAGGCGCGACGACAGCGCCTCGCCGCGGCAGCCGCGCGCAACGGGGCGGCGTTTCGGCCGAGCTCGTGCAGCGACACGTTCTGGTACACACAGAGCATCGTCTTCAAGCGTGTGTAGACGACGTGCGTGTGTGTGTGTGTGTGGCTGCGCGTGTTGTTGTTCACTTGCGCAACGATGTATAGACGGCAGTGGCGTGCGTGCGCGCATATGCCATGTACAGCAGCAACACGAGTACAGAAACACGTGTCACGCAACGCGATACAATATGCTCACATACACACATGTATGTGCGCGCAACCTCTTGCTTGTTACTTGTCTCTTGCACACGCACACACACACAAACGCACGACAGTACACTCGGATGCACACTCGCAAGCGGGCACGCGATGGCCCAGTCGCGCCATTGCGCTCCTTGTCGACCAACGCGGGCGCGTTGCACCGTCACGGCACGAGTAGTGTGAAGGCAATAGCAACAGCAACGGCAACAAGGACAGCGACGACGGCGGTGGCAGTCGCCACAGGCACACGACACCCGTCTACCTCGTCGTCGCAACGGAGCAGCAACAACAACAGCAACAACAGCAACAACAACAGACACAGCCATCGCAGCAGTGATGATGCGCAGCGTGATGTGTGCGCCGCATTGCGAGCGCAACATGCACGCCTCACACGCGACGTCGAGGCCGCACGTGACGCGGTCGAGGCCGCCGTCGCCGCACACGAGCGCACTGTTGCGCAGCACCACCACGCCAGCGCCGCCGCCGCCGCCGCCCACGCGCAGAGGATGGCGCAGCTGCACACACGCCTTGTCGCGTGTGACGCGCGTCGCGCGGAGATGACCGAGGCGACGGCCGCGCTTGCGCAGCACTGCGCCACGCTGCAAGTGCGCAAGGAGGAGCTGCACGAGGCCATTGTACTCGAGCGCGAGCGCACCGCGCAGCTGCAGAGCGAGTGCGCGGCCACACGCAGCGCGAACGCGACGACAGCTGCACAGCTGCAGGCGCTGCGTGCGCAGGAGGAGCACCTGCACGACACGGCGCAGACGCTGCAGGCACAGGTGCAGTCGCTGACGCAGTCGGCGCAGTCATGCGTGGCGGCGGCGGCGAGCAGCACAAGGGCGGCGATGCAGCTGGAGCTGTCGCGGCGTGCGCTCTACTCGCGCTGCGAGGAACTGAAGGGTGCCATACGCGTATACTGCCGCGTCAAGGGTAAGTCGCGGTTGACGACGACGACGACGACGGGTGTGGCGGCGGCTGGTGTGCGAGGCGACTGTGCAGCGTTGCTGCAGTCACCATCGGCGTCGTCGACGGCGTCGTCGTCATCGTGTGCGACAACGACAAAGTTGGCAGTGCGCACACGCAACGGCACGCGTGTCGAGCGCAGACATACGCGCGACCAGGACGACGACGATGACGACGGTGGTGGTGGCGACAGGGACGTCGATGACGGAGACGGCGACGACGACGATGACGTGACGCGCATGTTTGTCTTTGGCGACACGGCCGAGCGCACACGCGACGCCGCGCACACGAGTGACACGCCAGTGATGCAGAAGCAGCAGCAACACGATGACGCCGTCGAGGACGACGCGGACGACAAGGACGCCGACAAGGACGACGAGGGCGCGGCACTGCCAGGCGTCATGCAGACGCTGCTCGTGCGGCAGTCGCGGGCCAATGCAACGTCGACGGGGGTCTGCGCGTCGGTCGAGCGGTTTGTGTTTGACCGCGTGTACGCGCCGTCGGCGACGCAGGCGGAGGTGTACGCGGACGTCGAGCCGCTCGTGCACAACGCCGTGGACGGCTATCGCGTGTGCGTCTTCGCGTATGGACAAACGGGCAGCGGCAAGACGTACACGATGGCAGGCGACAGCGCCTGCGTGTCGTCTTCGCTGCCGCCACTGTCGTCGTCGTCCTCGCACGGCATCACGCCACGTGCGCTGCAGACGGTGTTCGAGCGTCAGGCGGCGCTCGCACAGGAGGGGTGGTCGTACGTGTTGACGTGCTTCTTTGTCGAGATATACAATGACGTCATACACGACCTGCTACAACACCCCTCCGTGTACACGACATCCTCGTCGCAACAGCAGCGCTCGTCATCGTCATCGTCGTCAAGCAGCAACAGCACAACTCACCACACGATTGTGCACAGCGACGATGGCACACACATTAGCAACGTACGCGAGGTGCGTGTGACGAACATGGACGACTTTGCGGCGGTGTACGCGCAAGCGGTGCAGCACCGCCGTAGCGCGCGCACGCTGCTGAATGCGCAGTCGTCGCGCTCGCACTGCGTGTTTGTGCTGCGCATCGACGGCGTCAACACTGCGCTGCGGCAGCGCAGCGCCGGTGTGCTCTGCCTCGTCGACCTCGCCGGCAGCGAGCGCGTGAGCGAGTCGGGCGCGGTCGGTACGCACTTTCGCGAGGCGGTGAACATCAATCGCAGCTTGCTCGACCTGGGCAAGTGCATTGCGGCACTGCGCGCGAACGCGGTGGCGCCGTGGCGCAACAGCCGACTGACGTACCTGCTGCAGGGCTACCTGACGGCGAAGGGCAGCAAGGTGCTGATGCTCGTGACGGTGTCCGATCGACGCGCGCACTTGCCGGAGAGCGTCAACGCACTGCGGTTTGCGCAGCGCGTCGGCGCGACCGTCATTGGCGCCGCGGTGCGTCGTGTGACGTCGTACTAGTGGCACACACACACATACACACATACACACGACTGTCTGTCTGCGCGTGTGTGTGCACACGTGCAACACGAGAGAGGAGTGTAGAGGCACTAGACAAGACATACACGCACGCTTATGCTTTTGTGCGTGCTACAGAGTCGAGGCACATGTGCATACGACATGACGTGCTTGCATGTGCGCGTGTGCGCCGTGCACGCACATGCACATACATGCATGTCGCATATGACTTGCTACAATAGTATCGTATAGACTATTTACACACACAAACACACAAACACCGTGCAAGTACAGCTGCCACATGTCCGTCGTACTGCCCGAGACACACCCCGAGCATCCGTACCAGCTCATTCCTGAGCTGTGTCGTGCCTTTTACGCGCTTGGCTGGGCCACCGGCACCGGGGGCGGCATCTCGATCAAGATGGGCACGCGCTACTACGTCGCGCCGAGCGGTGTGCAGAAGGAGCGCATTCAGCCCGACGATATCTTTGTGCTCGATGAGCAGCAAAACATTGTGCAGTACCCGCGCTGCGTCGACGGCGACAGCGCGAACAAGAAGGACAGCGAGGACGGCAGGAGCAGTGACGTGTGTGTGTCTGCTGCTGCGTCGACTGCTGCTGCTGCTGCTGCTGTTGTCGCCGTCGCCGAGCGCAACAAGCTGCGCGTCTCCGAGTGCACACCGCTCTTCTTCAACGCCTACCGGCTGCGCAACGCCGGCGCGTGCCTGCACACGCACTCACAGAACTGTGTTCTTGTGTCGCTGCTGTGCGCACACGAGTTCCGCATCTCACACCTGGAGATGATCAAGGGCGTCTTGCGTGGCGACACGGGCCGCGCGCTTGGCTACCGCGACACACTCGTCGTCCCCATCATCGAGAACACCGACCACGAGCGCGACCTGACGTCGTCGATGGCCGACTGCATGCAGCGCTACCCGGCCACGCAAGCAGTGCTGGTGCGGCGTCATGGCATGTATGTGTGGGGGCCAACGTGGCAGAAGGCAAAGGGCATGGTCGAGTGCCTCGACTACCTCATGGGCCTCGCCCTCCGCATGCATCACCTCGGCCTGCCGTGGACACACAGCGACGATGACGACGACGACGCCGAGGCGGCTGCCGTGTCACACGCACGCACGTGACCGTGACTGTGACTGTGACTGTGTATATTGTGTGTTTGTGTTTGTCGTGTGCGCCGACAGCAACATGTGGTGTCACTTGTTGTCCTTGTCGCCGTTTGCCAGCTCGTCGTCCATCTGTGTATGTGTGTATGTGTGTGTATGTGTATGCAGTCATCCGCCCACCTTGCCCCGCTGTGCATGCCGTGTACGCAACGCCGCACAGCAGTAAACATGACGTACACAACAAGCACGTCATCTTGTCTCGTTATCACATTCGACTTGTTGTATTGTTTACGACGCTGCATGTGTGTGTGTGTGTATATATATACAACACGTCACACCGGGTAACCGTGTGTGTGCGTGCGTGTGCGTGCGTTTGTACCTTGTCTGTAACGATGATGTGTACTGTGTCACGCAAACGCTGTGCTGTCGTGACATCTTGCTACTCTTGTGCTCTTTGCAACACGTCACACACACACACACATAGCAAGGGCACGTGTTGCGTACGTTTCTCTCTCTCTGTGTGTGTCTCTCGCTCACTCTGTCTCTCGCCTTGTGTGCGCGCGCTGCGCGTTGCTCTTGTCATGGACGACGTCGACGCCTTCCTGGCCGGCCTCGCCGCGTACGCCTCGCCGTCGCTGGACGATGGCATGCAGCGCGCACGCGAGCAGGTCGCGCAGGGCGCACAAGCAGCAACAGGAGCTGCCGCTGTCACAACAGACGCGACGGCCCACTCGCCGCGCGAGCTGTCAGCGTCGGAGCGCAACGCACACGCCAACACGTCGTCGTCGACGTCGTCGACCCTATCGTCTACCACGACGTCGTCGACAACACGGCGAGGCAAGCGTGCGCGTAACGACAGCGAAGTGCATGCAACGACAACAGCGACAGCGACAGACACACACGACGTTGCGCATACCACCGCTGCCGCCGCCGCTGCTGCTCCTGTCGTCGCCGTCGTCGACAGCACCGCTGCGACGTTGCCGCCGCCGCCGACGTTGCCTGTCGCGCCAACAACGTGGACCTGTTCACGCTGCACACTCATCAACGACATCACCTGCGCCGCGTGCGCCTGCTGCGAGCTACCACACTCCGCGCCATCGGCTACACAGCATGGCAGCACAAGTGAGCAGCAGCAGCAGCAGACGGTGTCGTGTACACGTTGCACATTCGACAACCATGTCGCTGTCACACACTGCGCCATGTGCGGTGCTGCGCTGCGTCGTGTAGCGGCGACGACGGCGGCGCAGTCGCGGACTGCTGGTGCTGGCGGTGCAAGTGCAGGCAACGACGCCGGCAACAACAACGATGACGATGATGATGGCGT
>JAKVQF020000902.1:0-71105 GCA_023091115.2 Trypanosomatidae sp. Fi-14 | reverse complement strand
AGTGCGCCACTATTTCCAGCAAGGCGCACTTTGTGACCGAGGTGCAGTGTACGCGCGTGTTTGTGAGTTTTCGTGTAGTGTTATTAGCTTGTTGCAAGCGACGTTTACATTTGTTATATTTGTGTTTTTGGTTTGCCTATGTTGTGGTTCTGTTTTTACATTTGCTTGTTCTAGTTATGGGTTGCGCGGTGCAGAGAGGATGTTGAACGCGTCCTTTAGTTCCGAGGTGCACGAGATTGTCGAGGACGTTGACGAGTTCCTTGACGGCCGCCGTGCGTCGGTGGTGCAGCCGTATGTGCCAAAGGGCCGCCTTCCGCCGAAGCGGAAACGTGTTTGCAAGGCGCGTGACCAGATACTGATGCCGTATATGCGGGAGAGTGCGCAGTTTGTACAAGACGAGCTCGCTTCCAAAGGGTTACTTGGCGCCTCGCTAGTCCGTGCCGGCGGAGCGAAGGTGAAGTCGCGGCGGCACTCGCTAAACGCATCGCACACCACGGTACAGAATGATCTGCACCAGTCGCGTTCACAAGCCATTGCGGCGCGTGTGCGACCCGGTGCAGTGTCGCGGTCGCGGCGCTCGCTGAACACGAGCATGAGTCGCATGGTTGGTGCACGCATGCGCGCTTCGGTGAGTATGTCACGTCGCTCGATGGTGCAAGGCGACACGACGCAAGCGCCCGCCGCACCTTCCGCACCCGCTGCTACTGCTGGTGTTGGTGGCGGCGGTACGGCTGGTGGTGATGTTGACGAGGACGTGGTGCTCGTTGTCAACAGCGACGGCTCAGACGCTGACGAGCCGTCGAATGGGCAGCTCATTGAGGCGCTGCGCGGCGCCCTGAAGCTGAAGGACGGTGTGCAGCGCGATGAGCAGAGGCGTGCAGGTGGCGAAGCAGGCATGCAGCACGCGCCTCGGCACGGCGTGTCGCGGACACGCATGTCGCGTCAGAGCAGTGTGCGCCGTGCACAGTCGCCACCGCGGCACGACGATTATGTCATTGACGTGTTCGAGTCCCCGTCGTCGCCTTCGCAGCATACGACGGACTCTGTGACGGCGCTGACGCACCCGCCGCACAAGACGTTGCCAGACGTGGCGACGGCGACGTCGACCACGTCGCACGCACGCATGAGTGTTGTACATCCTGCGCGTCGCAGTGTGGTGCACAATGTGAGCAGCTGCGCGTTTGCCAGTGGCGTCGGCGGTGACGGTGCTGGCGCGAATGACGTACGTCGTTCACACTCGCACTTGTTTGCACTGGCGCAAAAGACGCTGCTGCAGCCGTACGCGCCTGCGCCCGTGTCTCGTTCGTCACTGGCGGCGTCGCGGTCTGGCACGAGTAGGCCACTTGCGACAACAACAGCAGCCACAGCAGCAGCAGCAGCAGTAGCTGCATCATCGGCGGCGACGTCGACAAGCAGAGCATCGACGGTCGCACCTCACGGTGGGCAACGTGCGTGTCAGGCGCCGCTGTCCTCGCAGCGGCCGCCGCTTGCACCTACTAGTCGCGGCAGCGGCGCGGGCCTAGGGACGATGGGTGCGGCGCGTGGCGGCTACACTGTGGGCGACACCGTGGGCGACAACGTGGACGACGGCGGCGGCAGTGGCAATGTGCACAGCTCGTTGCAATTCGACTATGAGGCCTTCCTCGACGCGAGCGACGCGGAGCGGTCGCAGCCGCTGCAGCACCCCCCAGGCCACGGCCCCTCGCCGCCCTCTGCGCCAGCGTCACAGCGCAAGCTGTCGGTGTCGCAGCATCAGCAGCAGCAGCAGCAGCAGCAGCAATACGTGACGGTGCCGCGCTCGCAGGCTGTGAAGGACTCGGCGAGGCTGGCGCGCGAGGTGGACATGACGGCGTTGTACAGTGGCAACAGCAACAGTAGCTACCGCGGTCTGACACTGGACACGAGCGCATCGTTGTCTTCGCTGCAGCAGCAGCAACAGCAACAGCAGCAGCTGTCGTTGCTGTCGACGTCGGCGACGGGCGCACGCACAGGCGCTGACGGCGGTGGTGCCGCCGGTACGCGACGTTCGTCACTGCTGCCGCCGCTGGAGCACATGTCGCCGTCGAATGGCACGGGTAGCGAGTGCGTGACAAAGTCGGCAAGCATGCTCGCGGCCGAGCTGCTGACGGCGCGGCGCCCATCACTTGCGCAGCGCCAGCGACAGCACGAGCAACTGCAACGTCGGCAGCAGCAGCACGAGGGTCACTATCGCGCTCTGCAGGAGGAGCAAGAGCAGATGCGACAACAGCTGCAGCAGCAGCAACGTCAAGTGCCGCTCACCTCGGTCGGTGCGCACGCGCACAACGCCACGACGACGACGACGGCTTTGTACAACGCAAACAACTATAGCAGCAGCAACCTCAACGCCATGCCCTCGCTGCGCCTGTGCAAGAACAACAATAACAACATTAGCAGTAGTAGTAGTAACAACAAGAAGGACAGCAGCAACAACGACAATGTGGACAATGACAGCAACTTCAGCGGTGGCGGCGGCAATGCTGCCGTGCATGCGGCGCGCAGGAGTGTGCACGACAGCAGTGCAACGCGCTCCTCGACGCGCGAGAGTCAGTCGTCGGGCAGTGAGGGGACGGCGTCACACGCGGCGCGTCAGCACCGACATCGACGCAGCACACACGGCAGCACGAGTCGCTCGCTGAAGGTGTCGGAGATGTAGTGCACAATCACACACACACACATACGCTGCATGTGGACACATGTGTATGTGTGTGCGCGCGCTTGCTGTGTGTTGCTCGCATGTATGTTAGCTAACGCGCATGTACATGTGTGACTGTTGCTGCTGCATAGTTACACGATGTATGTGTGTGTGTGTGTGTGTGTGTGTGTGTGTGTGTGTGTTTAGTTGTTACGATGCCTCGTACGCATTGTCTTTCCTATCGTACTTTCATGTATGTGTGTGTGTGTGTGTGTATGTATGTGTGCGTATGTGTGTGTCTCATGTTACGCGTGGGTATGTGTATACGAACGGCATGTTAGTAGAGGGCGATGACGTGAGCAGAGCAACAGCGGTTGTGACGGTGTGTGTCTGCATATGCACACAGCCACCATGTACGTTCATGTACATAAGCGCATAGGTGCATGTACATGTATGCACGTGTGCAAGAATGCGTGCTAGCACACGCAAACACATCTTACACTACAACTCATCCATACATATACATACACCAATACATATATATATATATGTGTGTGTGTGAGCAACTACTTTGTGTGTGTGTGTGTGTGTGCGTCTCCTTGTTGACCAGTGTCGATGCACACTATGTATGTGCGTGCGTACGTGCCAGTGTTCGTTTCGTGTTTCTTATACGTATATGTATACACATACACACATACATCCGATCATTCACATGCATACACAGTGGAGCGGTTACATACGCGAGTGCTCACGCACGCGCACGTGCACGCGTAACGTTGCATATTGTGGCGTACGAACACACACACAGACACCTGTGTGTGTTCGCTTGCGTTGTTGTGTGGTGCATGCCATGACACCTTGTGTGTTTGTGTGTGGGTGAACATGTTGTGTGTGTGTGTGTACGTATCATTACATGTAGACTATACAACAGCCTGCACGTGTGTGTGTGTGCGCGCAATGAGTGTGTCGGGGCACATTGTCACGACCTCGACGCAGGGGGTGTATTTTCTACCTAGCACGAGTGCGTTGCCGCCGTTGTGGTGGAATGCACGGCGACAACGCTTTGTTGCCATTGTGCACGCGCGTGACAATGCGATGACTGCTGCTGCGGCTGCTGCTGCCGCAGCACACGCGCGCACGAGCGGCGATGTGGCAGACGGCAGCGTGAGCAACGACGGCGACGGCAACGCGGCGTCGCAGGCAACGGCGCGAGCCGCGGCAGGCGTCAAGGCTGCAGCAGCGGACGCACACGCGTCGAGGGCGCTGATGCCCGCGGCGTGTACGGCGAGTGTGCGTTGCGCTGCCTTGTACGGTGTGCTGCCCGTGGGCGCCGACGTGTCGGTGCTGTTGTATGTGACGGAGCGCACACATGTGGCTGCACTGCAGCTGGGCGATGAGCGTACACACGACGTGTACGTTGTCACACGACTCGAGTACATGCGGCTGCCATCACCGTACGACGAGGTGCCTGGCAACGGTGGCGAGTCAGCACTCGCAAACGACGACGATAACGACGACTGTGATGACGATGATACCAACAACGACAACCGCACCTATTGTTGTACTTTGTGCAATGACAGTCACAGTGACGACGACGATGACTGCGATGACGACGACGACCACCACAGCCACAGCAAGCGCAGTCGTCATCGACGCGTGTGCTTGGCCGAGGGCACCGTACGCGAGTATCTACGCGTGGTGCATCGCTTCTGTGCATCGGTGTCGTCATCGTCGTCGTGCGTGTATTACTCGCCTACGGTCAACCTCGCCTTGTGCACGCACGACCTTGTCAGCGGTGCGATGACGTCGTCCTCGCACACGACGAGTAGAGTCGCGCATGACGATGACGACGGCAGCGACGCGTCGCGAGCGGTGTGGCAGTGGAATGCGATGCTGCTGTCGCGCTTTGCACTGCCGTGTGTGCACGCGGCAAGCGCTGCTGCTGGCGCTACTGCTGCTGCGTCGTTGACGCGCGACATGTACGTACCGAGCTACATGCGCGGCTTCGTGGGGCAGCGCACTCTGCGTGGTGCGTGTCGTCATGACGACCAGCACAGCAGCGACGGGGCGGCCGCCGTTGTGTCGCACACGCACACAAGCAGCAGCAGCAGCAACAACAACAGCTGTAGCAGCCGCTGCTCCTCGTGTGTGTTGTCCATGGTGACACGCCTGAGTTGTCGCTGGGCAGGCACGCGCTATCATCGCCGCGGCCTCGAGCCAGATGGCAGCGGTGTGACGGCGAACCTGGCGATGACGACAATGTGGCTGCACTGCAACACACGTGCGCAGGGGGACAGCAACAACAGCAACAAGAGCGGCAACAACAACGACAACAACGGCAGCAGGGGCAGCGAGTGCAACGAGAAGGACGCGACAAGGCAAACGTGTGTGCGACGCGTGGCGGTGTGTGAGATGGTGCGCGGGTCTGTGCCGCTGCGATGGCAGCAGCCGGCGGATCTGTCGCTGAAGCCGCCGATACACATTCTGACGGCCGTCAACGGCCGTCACGACAGGCCTGGCCGTCACAAGGGCAGCAACAGTGGCAGTGACGGCACCGCCGCCGCTGTTGCGCACGAACGGCGCGCGAGTGAGGTCGGCAGTGCCAGTGCTGCTGCTGCGGCGAATGACCTGTGTACACACATTCGCCTGCTGCAGGCACTGTTGTCGCCGTTGCGTGTACGTGTGCTCTGTCTGCTCGACACAACGTCGCGGCGCTCGCGCCTTGAGCGGCCGCTGTCGGAGCACTATGACGACGTTGTTGCCTACGCGTCGTCGCAGCAGCAAGAACAAGAGGTGCAGGTGCAGACGGCAGAGCAGCAACAGCAGCAGCAACGACGGCTGCCGACACTGGTGTACGTGCATCATGACCTTGGCAGTGACGTACACCATCGCCATTGCGCCAGCACGCGACGGCGTGTGTGTGCCGCGGTGCGTGATGCGCTGCGGCCGTGTATGACGACGTCACCACCCCCGTCGCCCATCGCAAGCAGCCTCTTCACTGCGTACGAGCAGCATCACGGCGGCGGCGGCAGCGGTAGCGTAGATGACGTACACACGGACAGCAGTCACATGACGACAACAGCCGCTGCGACAGCCGCTGCTGCTGCTGTTGTTGTTGTGCATGCAGTGCAGACGGTGTGTGTGCGCGTCAACTGCCTCGACTGCCTCGACCGCACAAACTTGGCGCAGTGTCTGCTCATGCAGCCGCTGCTGCAGCATATGCTCGCGTACGTTTGCACCGGCACCCTCGAGCCACACCAACACACGACCGACGTGCTGCAGCCACTGCGCCAACGCCCACAGCCCTCGTCACCATCGTCGTCCTCGTCGCATAACAACAACGATCACGACGACGTTGTGCATGCGCTGCGTCATGGCGTGCATTGCGCAGCGCAAGAGCTGTTTGCGCAGCAGGGCCGCGCACTGTCATATTTGTACGCACACTCGCCACCCCACCTGCTCGCGTACATGTGCGACGACGATGACGACGACGATGATGATGACTGCTGTGACGGTGCTGCAGGCCACTCGCACAACAGCCGCAACAACAACAACGATGATGACGGTGCTGCCGACGTTGCCGCGGTGACGGCGACGCGCGGAGCACTGCAGCCATTGCGCACGTCACGTGCGCGCCGTACGTGGCGTGTGCGCTGGCAGTTGTACGCGGGTGGTGCGGTCATTGCGCTGCGACGATGGTATCAGCAAAACTTCCGCGACGGCGCGAAGCAGGACGCCGTGTCGTTGCTGACGCGGCAGCATGAGCCCGTGCTCTTTTGCAGCAATGCTGCGGCAGCGGTAGCTGTAGCGACATCTGCCGCAACACGAGCGACAACAACAACAACGGCGGCGGCGACGGTGACGGCTGCCGTTGCGACGCCGTTTGCGCGGGACCTGACGAGCATGAATCGGCTCATGCACTATGGTGTGTTGCTGCCGCTGGTGCCGTTGCTTGTCAGTGTGGTGCTCGCGCTGTGTGCGCACGACACGGCCACGGCACGGCTGCACCTTGTACTGGCGATGGCGTGGGCGGTGTATGTGTGTGTGGTGGCGTACCGGCTGCGTCGTTACCGTGTCACGTACACGAACCGCAGCTTGCTGTCGTATGGCCATCGCTAGTGCTGCTGACGTGTGCTGCGCAATCGTTTCGACACGCGACGGCGTTGCGCGCTATCGTGTATTTGCGCGCTATCGTGTGTGTATGTGCGTGTGTGTGCGTGTGTTTGTCGTGCTTGCATGCATAACGCAGTGCACAGACGCATGCGCGCACTATCGTGTGTGTGTGTTTGTCGTGTGCACACACTTTGTACTACATCTGTCACTTGTACATACACACACATGCACACACACACATACGTACATACAGACGTACATTGCGCGTAGCTGCTTGCTGCAACAATGATGCGTGGGGCGGCACTCGACGAGGTGACCAAGTTTGGCACGCTGCGCTCGTACTGGTGGGACTACGCCGGTCCACTGCGCACGCTGCATCTGTTCAATCGCATGCGAGCGCGCTACATGCACGACGCGATGCAGCGCTACGTCGAGCCATACAGCGTCAAGACACCACGAGGGCAACAGCAGCCGTCGTCGTTGTCAGCGTCGTTGTCGTCGTCATTGCCGTCGTCGTTGCTGGCATCGTCGTGTGCGACAGCGGTGCCGTCGTACCGCGTGCTCGATGTTGGCTGTGGTGGTGGCATCTTGTCCGAGTCGCTGGCCCGCCTGGGTGCGACGGTGCTCGGCATTGACGCCTGTGAGGGCAGCATTGCCGCGGCTGTACAGCGGCTGCAGGAGAATGTGGCGAATGCGCGGGTGCGCTATGGCATCACTGCTGCCGCCGTGAACAACAACGACAAGGACAACGACAACAACGACAACAAGGCAAGTGCAACGTCAACAACAACAACGCAACAACAGCGGCAGCTGTACGCATCATCGTGGGTGCACCGCATGCAGTTTCGTCACATGTCCGTCTATGACCTGCTCGACGGCAGCACCGCCTCGTCGTCGACCGCGGCAGTGCACACGGCGTCACCCGCGCGCACGAGCGAGGCGCAAGACACCACCACCACCACGACCACCAGTGCACCACCGAACAGCTTCGACGTTGTTGTCGCGTCAGAGGTGATCGAGCACGTCGACGACGCGCGCGGCTTCTTGTCCGCCTTGTGCGCCCTCACACGCCCCGGCGGACTGCTGCTGCTGTCGACGATGGACAAGAGCCTGCGTGCGGCACTGTCACACTTGCTCATCGCCGAGCATCTCACCGGCCTGGTGCACCCCGGCACGCACGACTGGGCCAAGTTTGTGCCCCCGCACGATGTGACGACGTTTGCCGCGCGTCACGGTGTGCGGGCGGTCGATGTGCAGTACATTGTGGCCTACCCCGACGTGTGCCAGTCGATTGCGGCGTGTAATGTGCAGCTCAGCTTTGCCCTGACGCGCCGCGTTGACACGGGCCACTATCTGTGGGCGGGCGTCAAGCGCGCGGACACGGCGCCGGCGGCCATGACAGCAGCCGCGACAAGCGCCACGGCAGCGCAGCACGGCAGCGATGATGATGCGAGCACCGCAACGACTATTGCTGCTGCTGCTGCGGCGGCGGCGGCGCCCGTCGCAGGCGATGTTGCCGGCATGGACTGACGTGAGGCACACTCTAACGTACCATGTAGCGATTGTGACGAGCGTACCACGTAGCAGCGACACGACACGACACACGTGTGTGTGTGTGTGTGTGTGGGCTGCACTGTTCTTGTCGTTGTGTCGACTTGCACCATTGTCACGTTGCTTGCACTGCAAGCATTGTGTGCGTGTAGTGTGTGTGTGTGTGTAGTGTGTCGTTGGCGATGACGGCAGCACCGCAGCATCCGCTGCAGCGCGCACACCCTGCGAGCGGCGACGGAGGCGACGCTCACGACGAGATTGCCCAGCAGCCGCTGCGCCACGTCCTGAACACACCGCCCAGCGACACCGCGGCGCTGCTGCGCCGCTGCTACCCTCCTCGCTGTCCGCAGTGCGGCGTACGCTTTGCCCACCCGCCGCCGGCGTGGGACTGTCCACACTGCTGGCGTCGCGGACAGCTGTCGGTGAAGGTGTGGCAGCCGGACGAGGGCACGTACGAGTGCTGTGTGTGTAGTGCCCGCATTGGCCGCTGGTCGCGTCACCACTGCCGCAGCTGTGGCCGGCTGACGTGCAGTCGATGCTGTGGTGCACGCGCGCTGCTCCCACGCATGGGCTTCGACGGCCCAGAGAAGGTGTGTGACGAGTGCGCCAAGCTGCACCGCGGGTCGTAGGGCAGGGCATGTACATGATGACACCGCACAACATGTACACGCACGCGACGGTGGCGCGACGACCACAAGCGGACGATGACATTGTCATGTAGCGCGTTGCACACGCTGAGCATATGTGCGTGCGCATGCATGTGTATGTTTGTATATATACATACGTATTGCCTCGTTGTCTTGTTGCTCGCTAGCCACATACTTACATTGCACAAGCAACACACACGCACACACACAGATACACATACACACTCACATACGCACAGAGACGCACACATACGTGGTGCAGTAGTTTGTTGTGTGACTTTCACGTGTGTGCCGACATGGACCAGATTGCGGTGCGCGTCAGCTCGCTGGTGCACGCCGTCGAGGAGCTGCGGCTGTACCCGCTGCCGTACATGAGCTACGTCAAGGCAGTCGGCATTGCCATCCCCGTCGTCGTCCTGCTGCACGACACGTCGGACTATTGGCTGCGGTGGTCAACACGGCTGCCGCTCGTGTCGTGGGTGCTGCGTAAGTGGCGACAAGACCCTGATGTCAAGACGGTGCACCTGCGCACGCTGCGCAACCTCGTGTTGTTTGTCTTCTTTGTCATCATGTACGCCGATGGCGCGAGCAACGACGTCACGCAGCCCTCGGACTATGTCGAGCAGCGCCTGACGAGTGCACACGCACAGCGCAGCATGAACGAAGACATCTACCGCGCCCGCCGCAACGCGTTTACGGCGGCAGATGAGGTGATTGGCCCGGAGGAGATGAACATTGCGACGGCGCAGCAGCAGCGCGACGCGGCACTGCGGCGCCGTTACTTGCATGGCGCACGCACCAGCGCCTAGGGCACGACACGGTCACACCGCGTTGTACGTGTACACACGCACGCATATGTCTATGTATGTGTATATGTGTATGTGTGCATGTGTATGTGTGTGTGTGTAGCATGACTTGTAAACAGTAACGTAACGCGTGACGTACACGTACACAAACAAACGAACAGGCAAGGCAAGCAAACGCGAGGCGACGAGCCTGCACTGCGCAACCAAGACGATGCGTTTGCTCCCCTCCCTCTGTGTGTGTGTGTGTCGGTGTGCACGACGTTGTGCAGGCAGCGGTCACGCGTACAAGTGCGCAGCGTCAATGAGGTGTTGTTGTGTGCACAGACAACACATGCTACTGTCTTGTCACTGCCTGTAGTGCTGTACATAACACACACACACACACATACACACACACACATACACACAAGGCATAGACGCATAGACGCACACACGTGCACAACTTGACGGGCGCATGAACAGCAGCTGTGTTGTTGTCGACACACACGAGCACAGCACGTGCGGGCAACAGCGACAAGACGAACAGCTGACAAGCTCGGCGTGGTCAAGCGCAGCGATGGCAGTCGACACGCGACGTACTGCACGTGCGCCATCGCGGCGCAGCGCGCGCGATGACGAGAGCAGTCGCAGCAGCAGCAGCAGCAGTAGTCGTGCGAGTGACGCGTGTGCAGACGCCGCCGCACGACGCGCAACGTCGCGGCACGCGAGCACACGTCGTCGTGCGCACAGCAGGTGCCGCAGTCGCGAGCACAAGCAGCAGCAGCAGCAACACCGACGACGACACGGCGGCAAACGCGATGACGACAAGGACGACAGCAGCAGTCGTGACGACGACGATGACGATGACGATGGCCTGACGTGCACCGCTGACGCCACACGCGATGGCCGCCACACGACACGACGCAAGCGTGCAGCACGACAGAGGCGTACGACGTACTTGTCATGCTCAAACAGCAACGACGATGATGATGACAAGAGCGGCGACAGCGCGCGTGCGGTGACGCGACGCGGGTCTGCGGCACGCGCGCGACACGGCGGCACGCCACCGTCGTCGTCTGCAGCTGCTGCCGCGGTGACGGCTGCAGCAGACACCTCGTCGCTTGTTGATGCTGCTGCTGCTGCTGCCGGGGCTGCGGTGGCGGCGACGAGCACGCGAGACGGCAGCTTTGTGTACGAGGACGTGCTGCCCGTGCTGTGCAGCATTGACGGCTGCGAGGATGGCACGCGCATGCTGGAGGTGTGTGTACGTGCAGGACGTGGCAGCTACTGCGGACATCATGGTGGTGGTGGTAGTGGTGTGACGCACACGCAGGCGCACAGCTACGACACGCGAACGGCCACAACAACAACAACAAAGACAACAACCGCCACCGCCGCCGCTGCAGCAACAGGCACAATGTCCGGCATGGCTGCCACCTCACGCTACGTGGCCGTCCGCCTCACGGACCCCGCCGACGCGTTCTTTCTCTACGAGCTCGAGCTGCGCGAGGCGGACTATGTCGACTACCGACAGCGTCATGAGCTGCGCGTGGACCTGGTCGAGTTCCCACACTTCCTTGTGCGTCTGCTGCAGGCTGCGTCTGCTGCTGCACATGCAACGCCGACGACGGCCGAGGGCGGCGAGCGTGGCACGGTGCAGACGACGTCGTCACCCATCTCTGCCGCAGCAGCCGCAGCCGCAGCCGCAACAACAGCGCAGCCTCTACCCGCGCTGCAGGTCAGCTTTGTTGTACCGCGTGCCGTTGCTGGCGGCGGCGGTGCGAGTGCGTCACGCGGCACACTGCGCGTCGTCGAGGCGACGCCCTTCCGCACCGTTGAGCACCTGTCGCTGCTGCTGCTGCGTCAGGGCGACGTTGGGCAGAAGAGCTACCTGGCCGAGCGCTACACACACTACAAGGCTGCGTACGAGCGCGTCTGCGCCGCGGCGTCGCGCGACGCGGCGGCGGCCGAGCAGCGGCAGCGTGACCTGCAGCGCCGCTGTGACGCACTCGCGAGCGAGGTGCAGCGCGCACACGACGCGGCAGCCGCGGCAGAGGCGCGGGCGGCGCACACGCGCGCCACAACAGCGGCCGCGGCGCGCGAGCGGCACGCGCGGGCACTGCAGACGCTGCGCGACGATTACGACGGTCGACTGCGCGACGCGGCGCAGTCGGCCGCGACGATGCAGCAGCAGCTCCTTGACGATGTGCGTGGCAAGGAGGCGGCGCTGCAGGCACTGCAGACGGCACACCGTGAGCTCGTGGACGCACACGCGGCGCTGCGTGCCGAGTGTGCGCGGGCGCACGACACGGTCGCCGCGCAAGCGCGCGAGCTGCAGACGCTGCGCGAGGACAGCGCCGCCCTCGCCGCGTACAAGGCCGACGCGGCGCGTGCGCTGTCGGACAATGAGCTCAGCTACGTGGCCCTGACGGAGCGGCTGCGTGCGGCGACGGCGGCGCTGCACGACAAGGACGACGAGCTGCAGTCGCTGCAGACGCACTATGCGCAGCAGGATGGCTATGTGCAGCTGCTGACGACGCAGAATGCGCAGTTGCGTGCGCAGAGCGCGACGCACGAGCGCGCCCTCGAGAAGGCGCACCACATCATTCGCAATCAACTGCAGACGATACGGGGCGCGAAGGACCGCCACCGCGCCGCCGCCGATCAGCTGCGGCACGCGACGGCGCTGCTGCGTGAGCGCGAGGCGGCACTGCAGCGCGCCGCAGACGAGCTGACACGCACACGCGAGCGACTGCACACGGCGCAGCAGCGCAGTGCGGAGCTGAAGGAGCAGCTGCAGGCCACGGACGACGCACGCGAGGCGCTCGCGCAGGAGCTGCAGCGAACGCAGTCGGCGCTCCTCCACGTGCAGAAGAGCGGCGTGTCGCTCGGCAGTCGTGCATGGCGCAGCGGTGTGTCGTCATTGTCGTCCGCGGCGACGGCGGGCGGCTACGGCTGCTATGGCAGCAGTGCCGGCGGCGTGACGATGTCACACGCGTCGCCGTCGCCGTCGTCGTCGCCAGCCGCCATCGCAACGACCGCGGCGAGCATGACACCGAGTGTGTCCGTCACACAACAACAACAACAACAACACAATGCCACCACCACTACAATAAGCAGCAACGTGACTAGTCATGTGCCGGCACACGAGACGACTGTGGCCGCCGCGCTGTTGCCGTCGCAGCTGCCGCTGCAGCGCGACCTGTTCGCGAGCAAACGCGACGTCGTCGTCGACGGTGGCGCTGCTGCTGCGGCGCGTGTGTCCTCGTCGGCAGCCGCTGTTGCGCATACGCAGCCGCCATCGCTACAGCAGCGCCTGGCGAGCAGGACGTTCTTGTCCGACGACAAGGCACACGCGTTGCACAACAACGACGACAACGACGACGGCAATGGCCGCTATGTGCGTCAGCGGCCTGCGCAGCACACGCGGCCGAGTGCCGCCACACCCGTGACGACGACGGCGGCGGCGAGCTCGTACTTTTAGCGCACACACACACACACACACACGCACATGTACAATGTACAACACACATAGAGGCAGCACATACGCACGCACGCGCACATACATGCGCGTGCGCAATGACGACAATGCCATGTCATGATAGAATGCAGCGCACACACACACACACACACACACACGCGTTGGCTTTTTGCTGTACACATAGATAGCGACGAGGAAATATATACACGCACTCACGCATGTTCTTTGTTTACACATGCTTGTACGCATACAATGTGTCTGTACGTGTGTGTCTGTGTATGTGCATGTACCGTTACGTCGTAAGCTCGTGTGCGACACATGCGTGTACACGTCTGTATGTTTGTGTACCCACACACACACACACATACACTCGGCAATGCTACTGTTGTGCATGTTGCTGCTTTGCCTTGTGCATAGTAGCGACGCTGTGGTGTGGTGTAGGCGACTGTCGTGTGCACTGTTGTCGTCGTCATCGTCGCACACATTGTCATTGTTGCGCACACACACCGTGTGACAAGACATGTCCGCGTCGTGGCGTTGTTGTTATTGCGTGCGCCTCAGTCTGCTTGTGCTCGCGGCGGTGCTGTTGCTGCTCTTGCTGCCATGGTGTGCGCACACACTCTCGCGGCACGACACACGCAACACGGCAACGCACGCGTATGCAATACACAACAGCTCCGACGAACACAGCGCGCGTGTGTGTGCTGTGACGACGGTGTGGCGCATGTATGCTGTGAATGCATACACATCGACAAGCACACACGCAATGACGACAACAACAGACGCAGCAACAATAACAGCAGACGCAACAACAACGGCGACAGCAGCTGCTGTTGCGCAGGACAAGTGGCGGCACGACGCAGACGTGCTGACGGATGCGTGTGTGCTGCCAGACGACGTCTACGCCAACGCGACTGTTGTCACAGCCGACGACGCCGTCGTCGCGCGTGGTGTCGCTGTTGTCGTTGTCGGTGATGAGGACGAGGCGGGGTGCGGCAGTGAGGCGACAGCGGCGACGACGCAGCTGACACACGGCAATGTGCGCTCTATACACAACAACAACAGCAGCAGCAGCAGCAGCAGCAGCAGCAGCAACAAGAGCAGCGATGGCTGGTCGCAAACGACCGTCGGCGAAGTGCGTCTCGGGCCACTGCAGCACAGCAACGACGGCAGCGGCAGCAGCAGCGGTGGTGATGATGCTCGTGCAGCAGAGCAGGCGTACACGCTCATGTTGTTTGTGGCGAGCAATACGAGTGACGTATGCGTCGATGTGTCACTGCACTCACGTGCGCACGACGCTGCGCTGCTGTCATTACGTGATGACAGTAGCAACAACAACGACAGCAGCAACACGACGACGACGACAGCGGCAGCACCATTGCGTGTGTGGGCGTCGTCGTCGCTGCAGGCGGCGTGCGGTGTGCAGCTGAGTGCCTTTGTCGCCGCAGATGTGCAGGTGTCGGGCGACGACGTCGTGGCGGAGCGCAACTGTACAGCGAGCAGCAGCAGCGACGATGACGACGGCAGGTACGACACCACGGTGACATGTACGCAGGCGAGCGTGCAACAGTACACGTATGCGTTTACCGTGTCGTCGCTGCAGCAGCAGCAGCCGCACGCAGTGTTGTGTAGCGACGACACGCAGGGCAGCAGTGTCGATGTTGCTGTGGCGAGCGACGGCGATGGCGACGACAACGGCAACAGCAACAAGGCAGTGTATTGCAGCGTGTACATTGCGCTGCACACACGCGGAGTACACACGGCGACGACGTTGACCGTCACCGCCGCCGTCATCGCCGCTGCCGCGAGTGACGACACGGCCACACCATTATCGTCGCCCACAAACACGACGAGGACAAGAGCAGCGCTGCTGCGCGACGGCGAGGACAAGCGTGACGCTGACCGCATGCAGCGGTGTCGTGCGTTGGCGCCTGGCCGTGGCGTGTGGCGCGACTATGTGTGTGCTCGCCACGCCGCCGCCGCGAGCGACACGGGTGTCTATCGCAGCGAGGTGTGGCTGTGTGTGCTGTGCAGCTGCCTTGTCTTTGCGCTCGCCTTGTCGGTGCATCTGCTACAATTGACGCGATGATGTGCACAAGACACATGCATGCATGTCAAAAGTATATGCACACAAACACAAACACACGCACACACGTGCAAGCATGCGTGCGTACGTATGTCTATTGCACTTGTCGTTTTGTTGTTGTTGTGTGTGTGTCTTTGCTCGCGTTGTCCGTGTCAATGCAAGTAGTGCGTGACGGCGGACGGGAGTGACTGTGTACGTTTGTGTGTACGCACATACATACATACAGACAAACACATACGCGACAGCATGCGACGTGTGTACGTAGCGGCGGTGCGCGCGTGGACAGGCGGCGGCAGCAGCGTGTGTCGTCGGGCAAGCAGCAGTGCGGCTGCTGCTGCGTCGTCTGCCTCCGCGCACGCGGGCGGTGACGACGGCGCACTCGGCATGACAGCGCCCGCGCCCGAGGAGGCGACGCCGACGCCGACGACGCCGCCACGTCGCTTCATTGTCATGTGCAACACAACCAAGGCGGTGTACATTCACCCGTACAACCACGTCGCCTCCTGGCATTGGTACGTCACGGACGCGCAGAAGTGGTTCGCCGGCATCCTCTTTGTGTTCATTGGCTCGCAGGTGTTCGCGCGGTACCGTATTGCCAAGGCGCAGACGGCCGCGCAGGCGCAGCTCGGTGAGAACCTGCTGGACCAGCGCACCCGTGACCTGCTCAGCGACATTGAGGTGCTGCGGCAAAAAGACCCGCTGCGGCTCGAGCAGGAGGCGAATGTCTACCACGAGCAGTTTTGGAAGCGGCGCGCTGTTGCGGTGGCCGACGCCCGCGCCGCCACACGCAACGTCGAGCTCGAGCGCGGCCTCATGCAGGGCAAAGCACGCGGCACTGACATGACCGAGTGGCTCAGTGCAAAGGCCAAGGACGACGAGGAGCGCGAAGTGGCGCGGCGTACGCAGGACTACATACAAGGCTTTCATCAGCACCTGAAGGCGAAGCGTCTCATTTAGCGAAGCGCACAGGACGAGAAAATGCGCAAAAGAGCGACGGCAGTGCGTGTGTGCGTGTACTTATGTAAGCGTGTGCGTGCGCCTTGCCATTGTGTGTACATGTGTGCGTGTGTGTGTATGTATGTGTATGTGTGTCTATATGCATTGTTGTGCTTGCACTCTAGTGTCGACATATATACGTACACGTGCACATGGCTGCGTGGCTGCTTGTCCGTGCCACTTGCATCGGTGTCGCGGCGCTGGCATTGACGCTGCTGACGGCGGCGTACGGCCTGACTATTGTGCACATTCTCGGCCTGCTCTTTGCACACGCCTCGCCCTCGCTGTCCGCCGCCGCAGCGGGAGGCGCAGCAGCGAATGACGGTGGTGACGCGTACGCTGGGTCAGACGTGCTGGCACATCTCAGCCTGCTTGCCAGTCAGCTCTCCTCGCCCTCTGCCCTGCAGTACCTGACGATGAGCAATGTAGCCATGCAAATGCTCTTTGTCGTGTTGTTTGTGCTGCTTGTGTGCGTTGATGACGCGCTTGTAGCAGTGCGCGAGCGCGTGCGCGAGCGGGGCAAGCTGCCCTCACACGACGTCATTGACCACCACAACCACCGCAGCTACGACGTGGCACTGCAGCAACTGTCGACGGTGCGCTCGACGCGGCGTAGTGTGCTTGCGGTAGTGCGCTAGCTAAGGGCGTGTGTGACGTGCTGTGTATGTGTGTATGCATGTGCGTGTGGGTGCACGTGTGGCACTTGTTGCTTGTCTGTGTGTCTTGCAACAGCGCACACACACACACACACACACACACACACACACATATATATACACGCAGACGCCATGCGACGATGTGTGTGGCGGCTGCGTCGCTTTGTGCCGCCATGGGAGCGCGATGGCAAGACGGCGGACGACTTCTTTGCCGGTCTTATGCAGAGCAGCAATCCGCTGCAGCAGCAGCGCAAGCTGCGCGCGCGTGCGGCGGCGGCGGCGGCGGCGGCGCTGCGTGACAACCCCGTGACTGCCGAAGATCGCCGTCGCGCGGACGAGCGCGCAGCTTGTGCGGCGGCGGCGCTGCAGCGCGAGCGCGATTTTTTGCCCTATGGCGCGACGGTGCGTCGCTACTATGACACGACACGAATGGCCGCCTGGGGTGAGTACACGGCGGCACTGCAGCAAGAGGGGGCAGATGTGACGATGTCGTCATCGTCGAGCGAGCATGCGGCTGCGCAAGACACGAGCAGCAGCAGCAGCAGCAGCAGCAGCACTGACGCATCGCCCATGTACTCGAGCGACACGCGCGCGCTGCTGCTGCGCGACATGACCGACAAGCTGCCGTATCGCTACACGCAGTACGTGCCCTTGCCCGCCAGCGGCAGTGCGCAATGGCCGCTGCACGGTACGGCGGCGGTGGTGCTCGACGTTGACGGTGTGGTGTGTCGCGGTCGCGAGCTGATCGCCGGCGCCGACACGGCGGTGCAGACGCTGACGACACTGCGTGTGCCACTGCTGTTCTTATCGAATGGCTCGCCCAAGAGCGAGGCCGACAAGGCTGCGGAGCTGTCGTCGCTGCTGGGCTGCCCTATACACGCGTCGCAGGTCGTACTCGCGCACAGCCCGATGCGCGCCATGGCGCCGCGCTACCGCGGTGCGCCGGTGCTCGTGGTCGGCCCGACGAGCTGCGGTGCGATTGCGAAGAGCTACGGCTTCGATCGCGTCATTACGATTGAGCAGTATCAGCGCGCCCACCCCGACATGCTGCCGTACAAGCGCTGGTCGCGTGACGCGCACGTCGCCGACGAGGACGACCACGACGACGCGGCACAGCGACGACACCACGGCAGCGGCAACAGCGGCAACAGCGGCAGCAATGAGGGCAGCGACGGCAAGAGCGACGCGGACGACGTGGCTGCCGTCGAGCAGCTCGCGTATGGCGAGTTGGCGGCGGTGTTTCAGTTCAATGACCCGTACGACGTCTTCAGCGATGTGCAGACCCTGCTCGACGTGTTCACGGCGCCGCGGGGCCAGGTGGGGCGCTATGTGTGTCGCACGCAGAGCGTGCCCTACTATGTCGCCGCGGACGACCTGCTCTGGGCGACCGAGGCGCCGCTGCCGCGACTGGGCCAGGGCGCGTTTCGCGAGATGCTCGCGGCGGTGTACGCGAGTGTGACGGGCGAGCAGCTGGAGGTGACAATGTACGGCAAGCCGCGCGCCATTGCGTTTGCCTACGCCGAGCGACGCGTGCGTGAGGTGAGTGCGATGCTCGGCTGGGACGCCGACGCGCTGCGCGCCATCTTCATGGTCGGCGACAACTGCGACACGGACGTGCTCGGCGCCAACGCCGCCGGCGGACTGTGGACGAGCGTACATGTTCTCAGCGGCATGGGCAACGCACCGGCGGCGCAGCGCACCGCCGCCCGCCACGACGCCGAGTGCGAGTGGCTCGAGACGTGTGTGCCGCGCACACCGCACTATGTCGCCCCCACGGCAGACCACTTTGTGCGCGAGCTGCTTGCCTTTCCTGAAGTGGCCATGCTGCACAACAAGACGGCCTACCACGGCAAGCCGAACCCGGTCGACCTACACGACACGTACAACTTTACGCCGTAGCACACGTGTGCGTGCGGCAAGGAGAGAGAGAGAGAGAGAGAATGTGTGCATATGCGTCTCTCTGTGTATGTGTGTGTTGTCGTGTATGCGTGCATGTACACATGACGCAAGTTGTCGTGTTGTGTTGTGATGGCATGCTGCGTTTGTTTGCGCCTTTGCATGTGGGCCATCTTTCTTTTTTGTTGTTGTTGCTTGCGTGTCGTGTAGGCCTGCTGCTGTGTGTGTGTCGCGCTCTACTTTGTTGTACGTTCATGGGTGTGTGCGTGTAGGCGTGGCAACGTGCAAGCGTCAGCACTTGTACAGACGACGAGGTACACACACACATATCTGTTCGGCCGACCGCACACCGCGACACGTTGTGTGTGAGAGTGACACAGTGAGCAGCGCGACAGTAACCACCGGCATCGCCGACGTTGTTTGTACGTGGCGTCTGCACGCGACGCTGCGTGCACCAGTAGCACAGGCGGTGACGCTGCAGACACGCATACGTGCAAACATACACATACACACACATACATTGACACAAACAGGCATTGCAACGACGGCAGGGGTTGCGCATACACACGTTTATACATATACACATATACACAGACACATACATACACACAAATCTATACGAGTTGTAGGAACGGCAAAGCGCGTGCATACGTACACACACATTCGCACGCGCAGACTAGCTCACTCGCTGACCATCTATATCGACCTTGACTAGGCATAAACAACAACAACAACAACAAAACATACAAACACACCCACCTCGTGTGTATACACAGCTCTATACACAGTCATCTCTCTCTCACTACCCTCTGTGTGTCACTCGACACACACGCACATACATACACACAGTGCGCGACTCGAGCCTTGCGTGCGTGTGCGTACAGCATCTTGTGCGCACGTGCCAGACGTGCGAATGGGCAACAATCACGTCAATGCGTATACTGGCACAAGCGCAGCAACAGCAGCCGCGTCTCTCACGACAAGGACGACGTCGACAGACGTTGGCAACGGTAGTGTGCACTCGCTGAGACGCCAACGTCACAAGCGCTACCACACGATTGCCGACAGCAGTCACAACAACACGAGCAACAACACTGGTGGTGGTGGGGGTGTGCGCAGAGCAACGGTGGACATTGGCAGCGCAAGCAACGGCCACGGCATCCTACCTGGCGCACAGACCGACGCGCCGTCGCTGCGGCGTGCGGAGAGCACAAGCGCCACACGCGCTGCCACGGCGCACGCAATGGCCAAGCCACTGACACGTGCGGCGCGTGCGACAATGACCGCCACTGCCGCCACCGCCGCCGCCTCTGCCGCATCCCTGTCCTCGCTCGTTCACCGTCATCATCATCGTCGTCAACACGTGGAGGGCGACGACGATGGACGCGAAGGACAAGGCGGCGACGATGATGGGGCGGACGTGCACGACGCGCAGGCGTCGCCGACGCCGGACTCGCCTACGACAGCCAGCGATGCGTGTCGCGCGGCGACGACGACAACGACAACAGTGACAGCAAGGAGCACGCAGGCGCAGCAACAGCGCGGACAGCACATGGCAACACCACGCAACGCCAGCAGCGTGCGCCGCCGCCGCAGCAGCAGTGGTGGTGGTGATGGCGCTGGCGGCCATGTGCACACGAGCCCTCCGCGCAGCGGGCGTGTAGGCGAGGCGACTGGCCATGTAGTGACGCTGTGCCCCGTCGCTGCGGCTGGCGAGGGGCCGTACACGACACGCACCGAACCCGCCTCGCTGCCGCGTGAGCTGTCGCTGCTGTCGGCTAACAAGTATGACAGTGCATTGCTGCTCGACAGCAGTGACAGTCGCGATCACAGTCATGGCAACTGCGGCAACAGCAGCGACAGCAGCAGCTGTGCGTGTGTGCAGCCGTCCACGTCGCCACCACCGCTACTGCTGCCACCACTGTCATTGTCACAACAACAGCAGCAGCAGCAGCAGCAGCAGCAACAGGCGCACAAGGGTGGCAGCAGTCGGCGCAGCAGTGGCGGCAGTAACAACAACAACAACAGCAACAACAATAGTGTGCTGCCGCGTCGCGGCGGTGTCGTGTCGTCCACGTCGTCGTCCTCGTCGATACTGTCCTTGTCTGCGCGTCACGTTGGCAACGGTGGCAAGCTGCTCGGTGACGGTGACGGGGGTGGTGGTGGTGGTGCCGGTGGTGTGAGCGGCTACACATCGAGTGACCTGCACGGCGGCCTCACCGCGACGACGGCGGGGACGCTGATGGCGACAATGCCCACACAATCGACGCTGCTGTCACGACCGCTCTTCTCGTCATCGTCGTTGGTGCCTGCGGTGACTGCTGCTGCTGCGACGGGTGGTGGTGTAGCCGTCACGACGACGGCAACGGCCCTCGCGCCCACGCTGTCGTCGGTGCAGTTGCAGTCGGCGAGTGGCAGCCCTGCCAACCCACTGTGCTCGCTGTCCTCGTCGTCGCGCTCACGTGCGGCTACACCGATGCGTGCGTACAAGAGCAACAGCAGCAACAGCAGCAACAGCGGCAGCGGCAATCGCAACAACAGTGCGTCTGGCCACGCTGCACCGACGACAACGGCTGCTGCCGCCACGACGGCGACGGCGAACAATAACAACAACAACAACGACCACGGCTACAGACAACAGCAGCAGCAGCCACAGCATCAGCAGCACAACAGCTACAGCGCCGTGCATGGTGGCAAACCGATGCCTGTGCTGACGAGCACGTGTACGAGCAAGGGCAGCAGGGACACGAGTGACGAGCGCCTCGGCGGTGGCGGTGGTAGCAGCCGAAGCACACCGCGAGCGTCAACGCTATGGAGCAACAACAACAACAACAACTACAATGTTGACAACAACAGCAACAACGCTGCCGCTGCTGCTGCTGCCGGTGGTGGTGGCAATGCACTCGAGCTGTCCTTTGCCACTGGCTTCGCTGCAACGACGACGACGGCTGCGGCTGCAGCTGCGGCAACCAACAGCAGCAGCGGCAACATTGTCACGACAGCAGGCAACAACAACAACAATGGCATGGCCACGGCGGTGACGAGTGCCGCGAGCACGAGCGGCATGATGCACAACACAATGTCGCAGCTGCAGCGTCTGCCGCCACCCCCGCCACCGTGGCCGTATGGCGGGGGCAGTAGCAGCAACATTCATACAACAGCGGCAGCGAGCGCAGCCACAGCCGCCGCGACGTCAGGCGGTGGCGGTGGTGGCCATCTCGGCGACAGCACCTCGGCACTCGAGCACTCACGGACGAGTGTGACGTGGCCGCCCGTCATGGCTGGCCACGGTGTGAGCAGAAACAACACGACGACAACAAACAACAACAACGCAACAGCAGCGGCAACGGCGAACAACAACAACACGCCGTGCAGCAACGGGGGTGGTCATGGTGAGCATGCTGCCGTGTGGCAGCCCGTCGGTGTAGACGGCGGCGGTGGTGGTGTGGTGACGTTTGCCGAGACGCCCGCGTCGACGGCGTCGATGTACGACACGGCACCACGCCGCGGCTCGTTTGCCCGTCACGAGAGCACAGAACTGCAACGCATGACGTTCACACCGCTGCTCGTGCAACACATGGCGGCTGCCGCGGCGTCTGCCGTTCCGGGTGCCACCCCCGCACCGACACCGCTGGCGGCGACGACAACGTCGACGACATCGACGTCGACGACGGCGGTGGCTGCGAGTGCCGCGGGTGCGGCTGCGCCTGCGCTGATGGCGATGGCGGATCGTAGCCTGCATAGCTTACGACAGACACCCGTGACGGCGGCACCCCCTGGCGCGTCAGGCAGCCGCGACCTGCTCTCTGCTGCCAACGCCGCAGCGGCTGCGGCTGCTGCTGCATCTGCAAACACATCCTCGCTGTCGCCGTCCGCCACGGCGCACGCGCGCTACGCGATGCCGTTTGTGCTGTACACGAGCGGCATGATTGCGGGTGTGAGCCCGAAGAGCGCGTCGTCGCGTGCCATGGACACGGCTGCCGTTGCCGCTGCCGCGGTGGCGGCTGCCACGGCAGGCAACAACAACAATAGCACCTACGATGCGGCGGCGGCAGCAATGCCAGCAGGAGGCGGTGGTGGCGCGGGTGTGAGTGTGTCGACGAGCAGCATGAGCGCCGGCATGACGGGTGGCGGTGTTGTTGCGGGCGGTGGTGGTGGTGTGATGCCGCAAACGTTGCCGTTTGTGCAGCTGCCGTTGCTCGCCAACCACAGTCGCACATCGGTCGTCAGCGTGTCGGCGTCACGGCGTGTCAGCCACGACGCCGCGGGCAGTGTGGCTGCGGCCACCGCCGCAGCCGCCGCTGCAGCAGAGCGTAAGTCACCCGTCAGCGTACACACCGCACGTGGCAGCCTCGTGAGTGTGAGCAATGTGGTGGGAGGCGGTGTGGCGAGCAACGGTGTGGGGGTGGGTGGCAGTGTGAGCGGCAGCGGGCCTGACAGACCGCTGCCGCGTCTGCACTTGACACCCGCCGCGATGGCCGCCGCCGCCGCCGCCGCTGCCACCACGGCAACACTCGCACCTGGTGGCGGCGGCAGTAGCAACAACAACAGCAACAACAACAGCAGCAATGTGGCGGGGGCGATGGCGAGCAACGGGGTGTCGGCGACGACGCCGATGTTTGCCATGCCGTCGACGACGTCGATCGCGTCGGACGACGCCGACGGCGTGGCCGTGGCACTGTCACGCCATCTCGCCTCTGCGGTGACGCTCGTGCAGCGCATGCGGCGCGAGGGTGTGCCGCTGCGCTTCCGTCATCAGAGCGACGGTATGCAGCTGAGCAGTTTGCTCGGCCTGGAGGATGACAAGTTTTACTTTCAGGCCGACGCGCAGCTGCAGCGCTACCGCTTTCCACCACCGCACATGCGGCGACTGCGCGGCATGCCTGAGGCGGATGAGGCGACGCGGGTGTACATGCTCGGCCGTCACGAGGTACAGCGTCGACGCCGTCGACAGCGACAGTGGCAGCAGCGTCTGCGCAAGCAGCGCGAGGAGGAGGACGCCGCCGCCGCTGCCGCCGCAGCAACAGCAGCAGCAGCGAATCTGCTCGTCAACAACAACAGCAACAACCACCACGTCAGTGGCAGTGATCGGTATGGCAAGATGGATGCGACGGCAGCGAGCAGTGGCATAGCCGCCGACGTCGACAAGGACGTGAGCAGAGCCGATCTGATGGGCAGTGCGGTGGTCAGTGCGGCTGCGTTAGCCGCCACACAGTCGAGTGCGCAGCTGTACGCCTCTCCATCGCCGCCACCGCTCGACGAGGTGCAGTGTCATCGTCGCGTCATCCTCGCCCGTGCACCCTTCATGGACAACGACGACGACGACGACCTCGACGAGGACGACCTGCACGACATGGACATGAACAGCCTGACTGACGGCAGTGCTGTGCTGACCTCACCACGCTTTGCGCGTCGTCGCAGTGCACGCAGCATGCGCGACAAGGTCGACGACGACGACGACGACAGCGAAGATGACAAGCACAACAACGACGACGACGACGACGATGTCAGTGAGAGCAGTCATAGCAGTGACGGCGCCTGGCACGGCGCCAACACGCGTGCGGCCGGCATGCGCCGCGGCGACGACAGCGGCAGCGCCGTCAGCAGCGACCGCAGTGTCAGCGACGACGACGACGACGATGACGATGACGACCGGCCATCGTCGGTGTCGACGCTGCAGACCACGCGCGGGATGACGGCGGACGGGCGACGTGGCAGTGCAGCCACGCGCACTAGTTTTGTCTCGCGCAGCACCGCAGAAGCTGTCGCGTCACGCAGCTTGTCGTGAGTACAAGGCGGTCAGCGACGATGACGGCGAGCGGCGGTGGGCGACGCTTGTGACGCGTACAATGACATGTACAGCGAGGATGCACGCACATGCCGCTACACTGTCTGTATACTGTCCACACCCTTCACTCACTCTCTGCCTCTCACTCTCTGTCTCTGCAAATGCGATCGCCTCTATACATACACGCACACACACACACACACACACACACATGCGTATATGTATGTGTGTGTGTGTTTGCACGAGCTTGTGCGTGTGTGTACGCGCCACTGCGTCAGTGCGTGCATGCCTATGTGCGACTATTTGTTCGTCGTCTTCGTACCGCGCAGACGCACACAAACATACGTGCGTCCGCGTCCCACGTGCGTCTGTGCGCAAAGCGAGCGAGCAAGCAACATTCCTCACTCACAGGTGCGATGACGCATTCGCACACATGCGCACATACATGCGAACGTGTGTATATATGTGTATATATACGTATATATGTGCATAAATACAACCACACACACAAACACATTCGTGTATGTATGTATATAAATATGTGCATACGTGCTGTAGTGCGCGGCCGTCTGTGGGCATGCAAATGTATATACGTGTATGAAGGTAAGTATATATACGCACACATACACGCATGCATACATGCACGTGACATGTTGTTATTTTCGCCGTCGTCGTCACGTATGTGTGTGTGTGTGTGTGCCGTCTCATTGTCTTCCTTCTCTCATTCCGCAGCTGTTTTTTGTCATGGCGCGCGTGTGTGTGTGTGTGTGTATGTGCATGCGTGCACAGGTTTGACGTCATTGACCGCGTGAAGTGTGTTTGTTTGTTTGTTGTAGTTGCACGATCGTACACAATACGAACACGGACGTGTACAAACGTAAACGATGCATACACAAGTATATGCATACATCCTGTTGTACACTGACACACACACACACACACACACACACTATGCACACGTGCGCGTGTGCGTCCATGCATACGCGCTTACTCTTGCCCTTTGGTGCGCATGCGTGCGTGTGTGCGCATGTGTACGATGATGTACGTATGGCCCTTGTCCTCTTCGCTTGTTTGTGCCTTGCGGTGTTTTGCCACGTTCGTTGTGTGTGTAGGCATACGTGTGTGTGTGTGTGTAGTCATTACTACATGCGCCGTGCGCGATGGTGAGCAGCACACGCTGGTGGGCCACCGTCGTGACAAGTGTGTGTGTGTGTGTGTGTGTGTGTGTGTGTGTGTGTGTGTATGTGTGTGTTTGTGCGACCGCATGTGACGTGCACACATTATATATGTGTATGTGTTTGTTTTTGTGTGCATATGTGTACATACTCTATATATACATCAGTGTGTGGGTGTGTAGGTGTGCACGTGAGTGCTCGTGTGTGTGCCTGATGTGAAACAATCGCATGCGTACAAGCTCGCATGCAGCGCTGCAGTTTGCTTGTGTCTTGTGCGCATGTCCCTTCTGTCACCTCGCCCGCCTCCTCCCGTCCCTCTCTTTCTCGCTCTCTTGACGCGTCGACAACAATGCATCATTCTTTCTCTCCCACTACAATACGTCTAGCTAGTCTTTGTGCACAACAACGGCGACAATCGCAAAATGTACAAACACACACACACACACACACACACCGTCATCGCTCGTTTGGCCGTTCGTGTCTACACAAACACATACTCTCCCTCTCTCTCTGTCTTTCTCGTTCTCTCTCTTGCGCGCGCGCTCTCTTTCAGTGACTTGCTACTCTCCTCGCGTGCGCAACGTGCACGCGTGTATGCATGCGTGTATGCGTGTGTGTGCGTGTTTTGTGTGTCGCTACGTTACTCACAGGTTCGGCGTGCGTTTACGCGTATGCGTCTGCATGTGCGCGCGTGCCCGTGTGCGTTCGTGTATATGTTGTTGTATACAGCTGTGCGAGCGCACAAATGCGTGCGGCGTGCGTTTGCGTGTCACACAACCTTTGCGCACATACTTGTATTATACACTCGGGCATGACGACAACAACAACACACGCACACACGCACGCATACAAACACACACGCACACACACAGACACGTGCACATAGGTGCACATGTACATTGCCAGCGATGTGACGTGCATGTATATGCATCACGTCGACTACATGCGCATACTCACAATTGCACACACACACACACACACACACAAATGTGTAAATGTGTTCTTGTGCTTGTTATGTGCTTGTCATTGTGTGCGTGTATGCTGACCGTGTTGTCGTTGTAGTGCAGCAGACGTGTCTCTCTGTGTGTGTCTGTGTGTGTGTGTGTATGCGTGTGCAAGTGCGACGACATGTCAGCAGACTCGACAACAACAGCAGCAGCAACAGCCAAGGCGGCCGAGTTGCTGAAGAATGCACAGTTCCTTGAGCTGTTTCAGCGCGCACTCGCGGGTGGCGGCGGTGACGGCGGTGGCGACGCGAAGGGCACGGCGGCGTCGGCGACGCTGCTGCAGGACATGCCGCCCGAGGGCGACCCCCGCCGCGATGCGTGGCTGCGCGAGCTGCAGGCGCGGCTGCAAGCCGAGGCGATGAAGGAGACGAAGCAGCAGCTCGAGCAAGTGCAGAGCGATGAGCAGGGGCAGTGGATGTACATCTTGCCAACGCCAGGCTTTTGCATCAAGTGCACCGTCGCGGGCGGTGGCAAGGTGTTCATCAATGTCTGCCAACACGAGCGCATTGGCGAGCCGACGCCGCTGCAGCCAGAACACGTGACGAGCACCACGAGCAGCAACGGCAAGAAGAGCGCCACCATGGGCGGCGACGACGGCGACGAGGTGCGCTTTCGCATTCCGATTAGCTGCGGCGCCGCGCGCGCCGACACGGACAAGAGCGGGCGGCCGTGCAAAGTGTACGACGTTGTCGTCAACCCGACGACGGTGGCGCGGTGTGCGCAGGAGAAGCCGTTTCGGCGCTTCGTTGCGGCGCTGTGTATGCAGTGGATACAGCAAAAGAGCGAGCCCAGCCTCAACGTCGACGAGTTCCGCAACGTCAACTTCAACGTCAAGGGCACACTGGAGCCGCAGCGTATACGACTGTCACACGCGCCCAAGACGACGAATGCGATGCGCGACGAGATTGCGCTGCCGACGAGGCGCGATGCGGCAACGGCACCGCGGCACGTTGGCGGCACGCGCGGTGATGGCAAGCTCATCGAGGAGGTGCAAACGCCAGCGACAGCCGCCACCGCCGCTGTGGCGCCGCCACGCGCGGCGAGCGACGCACACGCGCAGGATGACCCGAGCGACAGCGCAGCAGCGGCAGCACAGCCTGCTGTGGTGCACGTCACACCGGAAGGGGCGTATGACTGGTCGACGCACGCGAAGCCGATGGCGAATGTGTACTTTCGCGACACGGCCGTGCCAGCGTCCTACCGCGTTGAGCTCTACCTGCCCAATGTGCAAACAGCACGTGACGTGGACGTGCGCGTGTCGTCGCGTCGCCTGTCGTGCTACAAGGCCGCGTGCGACACGGCCAACGACGACAACGACGACGCTGCTGCAAACGCCACGGCGGCGCCCTTTCTCGTCGTCACGTTCGACTACCCCGTCAGCGACGTGGTGCAGGAGGCGCGCTTTGTCAAGAAGACGTCACGGCTGCGACTGCGCTGTGTGGTGCGCCTGCCCGACGAGACGGCCCCGCCGGCGACGCGGCCCGCGCGCGACGCCGACGATGAGGAGCGCGAGGCGGCGCAGCGCGCGGTGGCGGCGCAGGAGGCGGCGGCGGCGGCAGCACGCGCCGCCCGCGAGCGCGCCGCCGCCGAGGAGGCGCGTGTGATGCGCGAGCGCAAGGCGCTCGTCGCCAATGTTGCCGCCATGCAAACTGGCACGCTGCCGCCGGCGGTGCGTGAGGAGGTGGACAGCATGCCACGCGAGCAGCTGCCGGCGCTGCTGATGCGGCTGGAGGGGCGGGTGCGGCGCGGTGACGCGGTGGACGCGCTGCTCGACAAGCTGCCCGAGGCGGCACTCGAGGAGTTGTGTGCGCACGTGCGCGAGAGGCTGTCCCTGCAGCCACGGCCCGCAACAACAACGGCGACGGCGGCGACAACAACGACAACAGCAGCTACGGCAGCTGCTGCGGCGGCCACGGTAGCAACAACACAGTCTGCCGGCGACGCGGACACGACGACCGCAGCAGACGAGAGTGCGCTGCGCGAGTACAACGTTGCCAAGAAGTCGGAGCGGCTCTTTGGTGTTGCGTTTCACAACCGCTACTTGTTTGCACTCGATCAGTAGGCGCCCGGCTGCCTGCATGTATCTGTATGTGTGTATGTGTGTGTGTGTGTGTTTGGCGCTGAGTTGCTGCGTACGATGTATGTATAATACAATAACACACACACACACACACATACATACAATATACAAGCGGCAATGTCACATGTGTAGATATGTATGTGTGTATATGTACATGCTCTGCCTTTGTGTGACAGATAGCGTGTACATACACACACGTAGTGAGGCGCATTGTGGTCGTCTGTAGACGTCATGATGCGTCGTAGTACGGTGCGTGTGGTGCACTTGTTCAGCGCACTGGTGCCGCACGCCAGCGTCACTGGCCCAGTCGTACTGACGCCCGACGAGCTGACGGCTGCGCAAGCGGCGCTGAGCGAGCGGGCTGCGCTGTTTGCCTCGACGGGCGTCGATCTTGCGGCACCGCTGCGCGTCGTGGCAGAGGCGGCGGCGTCGACGACGGCTTCGACGCGCAGGGCGCACGAGCAGCGCGAGGCGGCGCACGCGTTCAGCGCCTGCGTCGACGCGTTTCGCGCGGAGCTGTACAAGCGCACCTGCCGCGACGCTGAGCAGCGACTGCAGCTGCACGAGGCCATCATGGCCGCCGGCTTCTATCAGCGCGCCATCTCGCCAAGCGAGCTCGCCGGTGAGGCGATGCGTTTTGTGCTGCACCACTACAACTTTGACGTGCGCCGTGACGTGGTCATCACGAAGCGCGTGCATCAGTACCTGCACGACGTCAGCCACAAGCCGCAGCCGCCACAGCCGCAGCACCAGACACTGTCACCGCAGCTGTCACCCCTGTCGCTGCGCACGTCGTCGTCGTCGTCAATGACGGCAGAGCAGCTGCTGCGTGACCTGCTGTTGCTCGAGCGCCGTCTGTTTGGCAAGTATCGCTTCACCCAAATGGGCGGCCACCGCTGGCTGGCGTTGGGCCAGCCCCTGAGTGAGCTGACGAGTGAGGCCGAGCTGCGCCGCCTGCTCGCGCTGCCGGCGGTGGCGCAGGACGGCAACCTCGAGCTGCGCGAGGCGGACGTGGTCGAGTCAAAGGGGCTGTGGAAGACGATGACGCTCACGCCTGGCGCGGAGTCGCAGGCGAGCATGTTCGAGGCGATTGGCCTGCACACGGCGACCAATGACGCCGACGTGCAGTATGAGCTGCGGGCGCAGAAGCCGCCGGCGCCGAAGGAGTTCTGGGAGCGCGTGCGCGAGCGCCTGCTGCGCTACTGGGTCGCGTGGCTGACGCTGTGGCTGATGTTCTGGGCCGTGGACGAGGAGGTGATTGCGCTGACGGCACTCGTTGTGCTGAAGTACAAGCAGACGCAGATGCTCGAGCGCGAGGCACAGCGGACGGGTGGCAAGCTGTACGTTACCCGCAGCCAACCACGCTTCAACGCTGAAGCCAAATGACATTGTATACACACACACACACACACACACACACATATATATATATACACGCAGGCGGCCACGCGATGCGTTCGTGTACACCGCCCTTATCGTCTTTGCATCGACTGTATATATGCACACCTTCTGTTACGCCAGTGTCGTGCACAGCACGCTGTATGTGTGAGTGTTTTGTATGCCATGCCATGCCATTGTCTTGTGTTGCAGTATACGACACGATCACCTCCAAAAAGAACATATACACATATATACGCAAACAAACAGATACACACAGACACACACACACACACACGTACACATACGTACACGGACTTTACATGCTGCATGACGGGCATGCAGACGGCAATGCGTGGCGCGCGTGTGGACGCCGTCGCCGCTGCTGCGCCGCACACGTCGACGTCGTGGCGTGTGCGCGTACGTGAGTTGGCTGCTGCGGCGACGCGTCGCACGCACGGCACGTTGCCAATTACGCACAACCGCCGTCGCCGCAGCAACAGCAACAGCAACAGCAGTAGCGCGTCGCGTGTGGCGGGTGTGCTGGCGTATGCGTTTCTTGCACTTGTCCTCATGTGCTTCTCGTGTGGCGTGTACAGCGTGCTGCAGGCGTCGCTGCTGAGTGGCACGCAGACGATCAATCCCGTGCTATACCCGCTCTTCAGCAAAGTCGACACGAGGGCCACATCGACACGTGGCCGTGACACGGGCAGCAGCAGCAACAGCAGCAGCAACAACAGTAGCAGCAGCAACGGCAGTGTCGCAGACGATGGCGCAGTCATGGCCAACACACACGAGACGTACTATCGCGTGTGGCGAGTGTACGACTGGGTGGCCGACGGCTACACCGCCCCGCGACAGCACGCGAGCGAGCAGCTGCGTGTGCCTGCGCTGTACATACACGGCAACGCTGGGTCGTACTTTTGTGCCCGCTCGATGGCGCGGTTTGTGTACGAGGCGAATGCGCAGCGGCGCCGACGTGCTGTGCGCAACTTCGACGTGCACGTCAAGCAGCACCTGTACGCGATGCGTCAGACAAGCGGCAACAAGAGCAGTAGTGACAAGGACGACGACGATGATGACAAGGTGCACAGCAGCGACCCTGACCGTGTCGTTGTTGCGACGCCAGCGGCGCGGCGGCGTGCCGAGGAGGCGGTGGCGCAGACGCAGCTGCCGCTACTCGCCGTTGAGCTCTTCTCGCTCGACTACCACGAAGAGTCGAACGTGCACAGCGGCGCACTGATGCTGAAGCAGGCTCGCTACATGGCACACGTGGCACAAGCGCTGCTCGCACGCTTTGCGCGCACCTATGCGCCACTGCTGCAGCCCGCCTCGACACGGCCCGAGCACGAGGGTGCGCAGCAGAAGGCGACGACGGCGGCGGCGGCGATGCGTCTAGTGCGCAGTGTCGAGCGCGAGTACCTGCAGAGCCTGTGCAACAATGTGTTGTTTGACAAGGACACGCAGACGTGTCGCCGCGCCCGCGCCCTGCTCGCGCGCTTCGCGAGCGAGGCGCGGCTGCGCGAGGAGGTGGCGCGCGTGCGGGCGCGCGGGCTGTGGGCGTGGGGCGAGTCTGTCGGCGGTGTCGTGGCGCTGCTCGCGGCGGTGCTGCAGCCGCGCGCGTTTGCCGGCATTGTGCTCGTAGGCACGCCCGTGCAGCAGCTGCCGCTCTTCCTTGACGACGCGGGTGTGCACATGTACACGGTGCTCGCGCGCGCCTTCTTGTACGACGTACACTATGCCGCGAGCAGCAGCAACAACAGCAGCAACAACAGCAGCGACGACGACGATGACGACAAGGGCAACACGACAAGCGACGATGACGCGGTCGATGAGGCGGTGCTGGCGGCGGCACTCGCGCTGCCAAGCCCGCTGACGGCGCTGCAGTACCTGCGCTCGCGTCCTGCCGACGCGCTCGCGGCACGGGTGTCGCGTGTGGCGCTGCTGTCGATGAACGGCGGCGCACTCGACCACATTGTCACGTCGACGGCGACAAGCCTGCAGATGCGCATACGCGAGGGCAACCGCCACGCGAAGAGCAGCAACAATGACACGGCGATGGCGACGGCGGTGCGACGCGACGTGTCGACGGAGGAGCTGCGTGGTTGTGGCATGCCGATGGACCACCGAGGCCTCGTCTATGGCACGCAGTTTCTGCGTCACGCGGCCAACTCGTTGGTGCAGGCGGCGCTGCTGCCGCACACACGTGCGTACATGTTGCGCGAAGACGCACTGCCGTCGCCGTCGCGCGAGCGGCTGTGGCCGACGGTCGATGAGGCGTTGTCGCCATCGCGCGAGGCGGCGTGGCGCTTTGCGCAGTCGTTGCATGAGACGACCGAGGGTGGCTACGCTCTACACGAGCGACAACAACAACATCGTCATCGCGATGACGACAACAACAACGACGATGATGACGATGACAATGACGTGACGTCGTCGTCGTCGATGATGCGCGTGTGCACACACAACGCTGTGCCGTTGCATGTGGCAGACGTGGCTGCGTCGTCGTCAGAGGGCGTTGTGCATGTCTTGCTCGGTGTGACGACATACGCACCCGAGGCGGTGCACGCGGCACGGCTGTTCCTGTACGACGACGCCGCGCTTACACGACGGCTGCGGCACACGCATGTTGACGCTACGACGACCGTGACGACAGTCACCTCGTCATCGTCATTGTCGTCATGGCAGCTGTACACGACGGCAGCCACGAAGCTGCACCTGCCGTTCGAGCGCCGCGACACGTCCGCTGTCGATGGGCAGACACTGCGCACCGTCATTAGCTTCCGCCTTGTTGCACGCGTTGCGGCAGCAACAACAACATCGTCGTCGCCGCAACAAGAAGAAGAAGCAGCGCAACAGCCGCAGCAACACACTCGCGACGAGGCGCGCGTGGTGTGGCCGCAGTTTTGCTTCGTCGTTGACGCACGCGCGCACGCCGAGGCGGCGGGGCATCAAAGCAACAGTCGCACGGCACGCACACAAGCAGACACGGCAGCAGCAGCAGCACAGCATAGTTTTGTGCAGTACACACGCATGGACGTGTCTGGCTTTGCTACGTCGCATGACAGCAGCGACAGCGACGATGGACATGTCAGCTTGCACAGACGCGTGTGGCGCCGTGTTGTGCCGTGGCGACGTGCGCTGCGCGTGCGTCATGGCAGCGCACACGTCCTCGTTGACGGCGTTGACCCGCTGTCGCAGGAGACGTCGCTGACGGTGCACACGGCCAACACATCGTCCGTCTTTCCCGTCACGATGTGCAGCTCACTGACGGCGTTTACGCGCACATTGCACGGCACGGACGACAGCAGCAGCAGCAGCAGTCACCGTATACAAACGACGCTCGTGTCCTCGTCGTCGTCGACGGCGAGCCACGGCGCACATGTGCAGTACTTCTTCGGCCCTTTTGTGCCGTTGCAGCGCCGCTTTGACTACAGCTGGCGCCCACCGAACACCTTTCCGGTGCAGTGGCGCAGCGTGTATGTTGTCTATGTCATTGGCGACGAGCAGACGTCGTCGAGTGCTGCAGCAACAACAACAACAGCAGCAACAGCAGCAGCAGCGGCGACGCCGCACAGCAGTGTGCGCATTGAGCTGCGCGATACGGCGGCGTTGCTGACGCCTCGCGGCGGGGCGGCACAACAGCTGCTTCTGCGATGCTGGCGGGTGCTGTGTGCGTGGCCGCGCCGCTGGCTGCTCTTCTTGCTGCTGAACAGCGAAATGGGTAAGCTGCTGTCCTCGTACGGCTTGTTGTGGTTTGTGCTCATGCACGTGTACGGCGTCATGGACAGCGCCTTTGCAAGCAAGGCGCACAGCAGTAGCACAGTGTCAACGACAAGGATGACGTCAGCAACAACAACAACAACAAGAACAAGAAGACGCTTGACACCGCTGCTGCTGCGTGTCGTGCGTGCTGCCGCGCCGCCACATCCACTGCTCGCCTCGCTGCTCGCCGTGACGGTGCTCGAGACGGTGGCGAGTGTGGCGGTCGACGTGCTGCTGCCCGCGTGCACGGCTCGCGCACACAACGGCGGCGGTGACACACTGCCGCCGTCGTGGCTGCAGTACGCGGCCATGGCGTTGCTGTACGGCCAGTTGCCGTTGTCGTCGCGGCAGGCGGCGGCGGGGTGGTGGCACGGGTGCGAGCACGGCTGGGTACGCATGCACACGACGCAGTGGCCGTGGTTTGTGCACAAGATGGCCAGTGTGTACCTGGGCTTCTGCATCGCGGCCGTTGCGCAGGTGCTGCTGGCGTGCTTGGCGGCCGCATGCAGCGTCGTCGGCTGGCCCATGGCACGGCTGCTGCTGCGACCGCTGCTGTCATGCGCGCCGCGCGGCAGCGCGGTTGTGTTGGCGCTGTTGTGGGCAACAGCCCCTGTCGCCGCCGCCACACTGCCCTGGCTGCCGTCGTGTTATGCCTACCTGCTTAGCCTGGCGCTGCTGTACACGGTGGTGCTCGCTACGCTGCCACCGTGTGCACGTGGTGTGCCACACGGAGGCTGCTACTGGCGCGTGTGCATGTTGTCGTCAACGGCCATCTTCTTTGCAGCCTATGGTGACGGCTTGTTGCTCGTCGTGCGCAACCACATCGCCCTGCGCAATGCTCCTGCCGTCTTCTGGGACAGCAGTCGCTACGCACTGACGCCGTCACGTCGTGCCATCTTTGCGCTCGTGCAGGCTGGCCTGGCGCTGCTCTACGCCACCGCCTACCTCGTCGCGCGCAGTGAGGCCACCCATGCTGCTGCCGCTACCGCTGCCGCTGCGCAGCAGGCACATGCGTCGCGGCATGGCCGTCATCATCGTTTGTGCAACGGTGCTGATGAGCATGACGTGACGCAGACACGAGACGGCACTGTCACGACGCCTGTCGTGGCACGCACGGCAGCAGCGACGTCGTCGTTGTCGTCGGCAACGCTGCGACGGCGACGCGAGCAGGCGTCACAGCAACAGCGAGCGCTGCCGTCGTGTAAGGGTGGCCGTGCGTCTGTTGCCGCCGCTGCGCACACGTCTGACACACGTGGTGCGCATGGCACGTGCAATGGCAACGGTCACACGACGCCGTCGCACAGCAAGCGCAACGATGACGACGGCGACAGCGAGGAGGATGACGAGAGCAAGGGTGGTAGTGGTGGTGGCTACGTGCTTGGTAGCCTTTGCCAGCGCTGGCGTTGGCTGCGTGCGCTGACGCACCACGGTCAGGCAGTGATGCTGCTGCTTGCGGTGTGGGTGTGTGTGGTGGCGCTGCGGCGCCCGCTCGAGGGGCAGGTCGCGGTGACGGGGCTGTTGTTGCTGTACGGCTATCAGCTATGTTTTCTGGTGCGTACATGGTGACGTGACGTGTGGCACGTGCGGTGCACTGGCAGTGACGCGGACACGTATATGAGCATGTATGTCAACGACATACAAGTATACATATGTACGTGTATGTGTAAGATAAACGTTTGTTTGTGCACGCACAGATAACTAACGTAGTCATTTGCACACACACACACACACACACACACGCAGTGAGGCAGAGGAAACGAAGACAGTATGTACATTTACACCCACGCGCATATCTTTGTGTGTGTATGCAAATGCGTACGCACGTACACACAGACACACACACCGATGTGTTTATACACGTGTACACATGCGCTCGTCTACACGTATGCTTGCTCACACGCGCGTCTGTTTGCCTGTGTGCGTGTACGCGTCAATGTGTGTGCACTTGTGCGATTGTGTTGCTGTTTGTTGCGCAGTCACATAGACGCCAGCATAGACCCACACAAACATACACACACACATATACACACACACATATACACATATACACATACGTACAGCGGCCAGTGTGACGACCATGGCAACGGCACTGCAGTCGACACGACTGGAGCGCGGTGCGCGGACGGGGTGGCTGTACAACTATCACCCGACAACAGAGCGCAGCAGCAACGACGACGACGACCTCGCCGCAGCGCCCGACGGCGGCGACGACGTGATCGACGGCGGCGGTGATGGCTACAAGAGGCGCCGCCGTCATGGCAACGCATCAGCCGCAGCCGCAGGTGACGGTACAGCTGCTGCGGCAACGACGTCGTCGTCGTCAGGCGGTGGTGGTCGTGCGGCGCTGGTGCTGCTCTTTCAGGACCACGCTGGTGAGCGCTTTCACGTGCATGTGCGCTACAGCCCTTACTTTTACGTCCTCGCCGTGGACGGCCACGAGCGCGAAGTCGAGCTAGGCTTGCTGTCGACCTTTGGCCCGCAGCTCATTGAGCACGTGACGATGGTCGAGAAGGAGGACTTGGACTTGGTCAACCACCTCAGCGGGCGTAAGCGTCTGTACCTGAAGCTGTCGTTTAGCAGCGTGCGTGACCTGATGCACGTCCGCGGCCGTCTCGCCCGCATCGTCAAGCGCAACGCGGCGACGCTGCACACCGACGACGCCCACGTCTGGCGCGGCTTCGCCACACGCGACGAGGGCGACGGCGGCAGCAGCGACGTGTGTGACGTTGCCGCTGGCCTCGGCGGCGGCGGCGGCGTGGACGACGGCTACGGTGACGCGGCCATGCCGCGGTCGGGGCGGTGGAGTGACTGGGTGCAGGACATGCGCGAGTACGACGTCAAGTACCACACCCGCGTCGCCATTGACCTGCGCATCTTCTGTGGCTGCTGGTACGACGTGCGCGTCGTCGACGGCGATGCTGCCGTGACGCGGTGCGACGACAGCGCCTATGCGCCGGCGATGCCGCGTGTGGTTGCCTTTGACATTGAGACGACCAAGGCGCCCCTGCGCTTCCCCCACCCCGAGGTGGACCAGGTGTACATGATCTCGTACATGCTCGATGGCCGCGGCTACCTCATCGTCAACCGCGAGATTGTGACGGCCGACATTGACGCCTTCGAGTACACCCCGCGACCCGAGTACGAGGGCGTGTTCAGCACCTACAATGAGCCCGATGAAGCCGCCACGCTGCGCCGCTTCTTTGACGAGATGCGGCGCTACGAGCCGAATGTGTACGTCACGTACAATGGCGACTACTTTGACTTCCCGTTTCTGCACGCCCGCGCGCTCGTGCGGGGCATGCAGCTGCGCGACGAGATTGGCTTCGCGCAGGGCGCCGATGGCGCGTTTGTCAACCCACGCGCGCCGCACTTGGACTGCTTCTACTGGGTCAAGCGCGACTCGTACTTGCCGCAGGGCAGCCAGGGCCTAAAGGCGGTGACGCGGCACAAGCTCGGCTACGAGCCGATTGAGGTGAGCGCCGAGGACATGCTGCCGCTGGCGCAGTCGCAGCCGCAGCGCATGGCGTCGTACTCGGTGTCGGACGCGGTGTCGACCTGGTACCTCTACCTCAAGTACGTCCACCCGTTCATCTACTCGCTCGCGACGATCATACCCATGCCGCCGGACGATGTGCTGCGCAAGGGCAGCGGTGGCCTGTGCGAGGCCCTGCTCATGGTGCAGGCCGAGGCCAACCACGTCATCTTTCCGAACAAGAAGGAGCAAGACCGCGAGCGCTTCCACGACGGTCACCTCATTGACACGGAGACGTACATTGGCGGCCGCGTCGAGGCACTGCGCAGTGGCGTGTACCGGTGTGACTTGCCCATGCAGTTTGTCACGAGCAGCGAGGCGTACCAGCGCCTGATGGACGAGCTCGACGACACGCTACGCTTCGCCATTGAGACGGAGAATGGGCTGCGCGTCGCCGACGTGGTCAACTACGCCGCTGTGCGTGCCGAAGTGCACGATAAGCTGGCCTACTTGCGTGATCACAGCAGGCAGCAGGCGCGGCCGATCATCTACCACCTTGACGTGGGCGCCATGTACCCGAACATTATCTTGACCAACCGGCTGCAGCCGTACGCGATTGCGCGGCCGGAGGTGTGTGCGGGGTGCTGCTTCAACACGCCCGACAATGCACATCAGTGCAAGCGTGCGATGGCGTGGCAGTGGCGCGGTGAGCTGTTCACCGCCTCACGCTACGAGTTTGAGCGTGTCAAGGCACAGCTCGAGCACGAGTCGTTTGCCGCCACGGCGATTGCGCAGGCCAACTTGGCAGCGGTGCAAAAGAAGGCCTATGGCACGCGCAAAGGCAACGTGCTCGAGGGCACCGTCTACGAGCAGCGTGACGGCAACAACAACAACAGCAACAATGGTGGCTACAGACGCCACGGCGAGGCGTTGCGCCTTGCTGGCCGTGCACAGCAGCAACAGCAGCCGTCGTCGTTGTCGTCACGCGGGGTGGGTGTGCTGCGACACGGGCGCGATGGCGACAAGCGCGACAGCGACAGCGACGGCGGGCAGAGCGACGGTGACAGCGACAGCGACGGCGATGGCCCGCGGGCGTACCACAAGCTGAACGAAAGCACTCAGTTCAACATGCTGAAGCGGCGACTGGCCGAGTACAGCCGTCGCGCCTATGGCAAAGTGCACGAGTCGCGCGAGCTGCTGCGCACCAATGTCGTGTGCCAGCGCGAGAACGCCTTCTACGTCGACACGGTGCGCCTCTTCCGCGACCGCCGCTACGAGTACAAGGCGGCGCTGAAGATGTGGAAAGGGCGGCTGAGTGCCGCGACAACGCCCGAGGAGGTGAAGCTGTGCGAGAGTCGCTGTGTGCAGATGGAGTCGCTGCAGCTGGCGCACAAGTGCATCTTGAACTCCTTCTACGGCTATGTCATGCGCAAGGGCAGTCGCTGGTCGAGCATGGAGATGGCCGGCATTGTGACGTACCTCGGCGCGTCGCTCATACAAATGGCCCGCGCGCTCGTGCAGCAGATTGGCGTCACCCTCGAGCTCGACACGGATGGCATCTGGTGCTGTCTGCCGTGCACTTTTCCCGAGAATGTCACGCTGCAGCTGGCACCCCCACCCACCTCACCGTCATCGGACAGCAGCAGCGCCACCACGACGGCAAAGGCCAAGACGCTGACCATCTCGTACCCGTGTGTGGTGCTGAACAAGATGGTGCACGACCGCTACAGCAACCCGCAGTACCAGACACTTGTGCGGCCAGGCGTGTACACGACGCACCGCGAGTGCAGCATCTACTTCGAGGTCGACGGGCCGTACCGTGCGATGCTGCTGCCGGCGAGCCTGGAGGAGGGCAAGGGGATCAAGAAGCGCTACGCCGTCTTCCACCTGGACGGCCGTCTGGCGGAGCTGAAGGGGTTTGAGCTGAAGCGGCGTGGTGAGCTGGCCCTCATCAAGGACTTCCAGTCGCACGTCTTCGCCCGCTTCCTCGACGGCGACACCCTCGTCGAGGCGTACGCGTCGGCGGCGCACGTCGCCAACGCCGCCCTCGACCTCCTCGCCAGCCGCGGCGCCGACTGCGACGCCGACGAGGTGCTCGAGAAGCTGAGCGAGAGCAGCAACATGACGCGACGCTTGTCCGAGTACCCGGCGACGCAGAAGTCGCTCGCCATCACGACGGCGCGCCGCATCGCCGAGTTTCTTGGGCCGCAGATGGTCAAGGACAAGGGCCTGGCCTGCCACTTTGTCGTTGCGCGGCAGCCCGTCGGGCGGCCCGTGACGGAGCGCGCCATTCCGGTGACGATCTTCCGCGCCGAGGCGGCGGTGCGGACGCACTTTTTGCGCAAGTGGACCGGCGACGCCGCGCTGCCGTCGTCCGCGTCGCACGTCGACCTGCGTGCCCTGCTCGACTGGGACTACTACACGGCGCGCTTTGCCGCGTGTGTGCAAAAGATACTGACGATACCGGCGGCACTGCAGTCGGTGCCCAACCCTGTCCCGCGCGTGGCGTACCCGGAGTGGCTGCAGGGCAAGCTGCAGCAGCGCGACTCGCGCTACCGTCAGTGCTCCCTCGTCAGCCTCTTCCACGCACGCCGCACGGACGCGGCTGCACACGCGCAAGGCCTCGACAAGGACAAGGAGAATGACACACGCGACGTCGACAGCGACAAGACGAGCAGTGGCCACAAGGACGACGCCGATGGCCAGCGGACGGTGTGTGACGTCGAGGACATGGCCCTGCCACTGCGACCGCCGTCGCAGCAACAGCAGCAGCAGCAAGGACAGCCGTCGTCGCCGTCCTTGTCGCGCACACGCGCCACACACCACCACGACGACGAGAGCAGCACGTCAAGTGACGACAGCGAGGTGGCAGACGGTGAGGGCAGTGCTGCTGCTGCTGCTGCAAGCGAGGCGCGAGCGCGCGCACGCGAGGCGGCCGTGCAGACGCTGCGCGCACGCTACTTTGCGGCGAAGAGCACCACACCCCTCGACGAGGCCTTTTTTGCGCACAAGGGCCTACGCACGTGGCTGCGGCAGCAGCGACAGAGCTGGCTGCACCGCGCACAGCTGCGTCGTGAGCTGGTCAGCACAGGCTGCTACAATGGCGTCGACGACGTCGGTGACGAGGACAGTGCAGGCGACAACAAGGGCGACGGCGCGACGAGGGCGATGCAGCAGCAGCAGCGGCAGCAGCAGCACTCGAGCAGCAGTGGCGGCCACGGCGCAGCCGCTGTGCGCCCACCGCGCCTGCTCGACGCCCACGCAACGGCGCTGACGACGACGTGGCAAATACTTGAAGTGCGCGAGAGCAGCAGCACGAGCAGCAGCAATAGCAGCACGAGCAGCAGCAGTAACAACAGCAACAACACGGGCAATGACACGGTGACGGTCGTCGCATTGCTGGCGCAGTCGCTGTGTACGCTGCGCGTGCGCGTGCCACGTCGCATCTACGTGGACGTGGACGTGGACGAGGCTGTCGGCCGTGGTGGTGGTGTCAAAGCAATAACAGCTGTGCAGCGTATGCTGCTGCCACTGCTCGGTGAGGCGACGGCGGCGACACTGACGCCTGTGCAGCGTGTGCTGCCGCGTCACGTGACGCCCGGCCACCTGCTAGCCTGCGAGCTCGCCGCGGGGGCACGCGGTGATGCGCAGCTGGCGGCCCTGCGCACGTGCGAGGGCGTGCGCGAGGTGTACGAGGCACACTTGACACACGCCGACGCCTTTGTAGCGGCCGTGGGCTGCTGCGCGGCGGTGCGTGTTGAGCGACATGTGCAGCACGCCCGCGAACGTCGTGCCGCGCTGCGCGACGTGTTTGACCTCGACGACCTCGAGGCGGTGGGCGGTGGCAGCTACCTCGCGTTGCGCAACGAGTCATCCGTGTCGGTGCCGGTGTGGCTGTCACGCATGGCGTTTGTCTACCACGCCATGAGCAGTGACACGCGTGGCGTGCTCGCCGCCGTGCACGCCGGCACGGGTCACGGCGTCGTTGTCTTTGTGCAGCCCGCGGCGGCGGAGCGGCCTGCGCTGCCGTGGCGCACCTTGTGTGACGAGGAGGCTGCGCGTGCGGCGAGCAGCTACCGCAACGGCGGCAGCAGCAGCAATGACGATGATGGCAGCGACGGCGACGGCGGCAACGCCGCCGCGGCGCTGATGCCGCGCACACCACAGCTGACAACACACGTGGCACACGACATGGCGAGTGCGTGGCGTGTCATCTACCGTGCGCTGAGCAGCAGCAGCAGCAGCGACACAGTCGCCGCGGCTGCGTCGTCGTCGTCGTCGTCGCCCGTGTTGTGTGTACTGCAGAGCATGACGAGCACCGTCGAGTTGTTGCGCAGTGGCGCACTGCCCGCGCACTTGCCATACCTGCGCGTCCTCGGCGTCGCCGACGACGAGCGGCTCTTTGCTGACCCCTTCCGCTGGCAGCGTCTGCTCGCGCGGCGGCTGCTGCAGCGCTTCTTTGCCGCCGCCTTGTGGGTAGACGAGCGCCTCGCTGTCAGTCGTCTGGCCGGCGTGCCGCTGTGCAACCTGGCCCAAGACAGCTGGGTGCACGCCCTCGACACGCTCTACACGCGTGCGCTGCGCCGTCACGGGCACGTGCTGTGGTGCAGCGCCGACCCGGCCACCGCGCATGACACGCTCGAGGAGCGGCCGCGGCAGGTGGCGATGCCTGGCGGGTATGTGGCGACGTGGTGTGTCGAGCTCAGCCTCGCTCGCATTGCCGTTGTGGCGGTGCTGTTTGCGCAGACGCTGCAGGAGGCGGACGACCCGGCGGGGCAGGCGTTGTGCGACCGCGGTGTGACGACGCACTTCAACTTACTGCGTGACGTGGTCGCGGAGCTGCTCGGTCAGGCCGTGCATCACGGCACGGCCGACGCGCTGCTCGCGCACGTGGCGCGCTGGCTGCGCGACCCCGCCGCGGCGTGCTACGAGCCGCGCCTCGCCGAGCTGCTCGCGTCGCTGACGCACCGCGTGCTGACGGCGGTGCTTGTGCGCCTGGCCAAGCTTGGCGGTCGCGCCGTGCGCGTTGACGAGACGAGTGTGGTGGTGCTAACGTCGAAGAGTGAGCTGCGCGAGGCGATGCACTTTGTGCGCTACGTCACGAGCGCCATGCAGGACGAGCCGATGCTGCAGCTGCTCGCGCTGCAGCCGACGCGCTTCTGGTGCCCACTGCTCGTCCTCGACCGGCGTGGCTACATGGGCCTGTACGTGGACGCGGCGACGGCGATGGCGGCGTGTGACACCGTCGTCGACAACAGCCACACGCGCGGCGGCAACGATGACGACAACAATGACGACGGCGGCAGCTGCAGCAACAACCGCAGCGAGGACGGCGATGTGGACGAGACGGTGTCGCGCAACTTTGGTGTCGTGTATGTGCCGCCGCCGCAACTGCCCGCGCGGGCGGTGCAGCTGCTGCTTACGCGCGTGCACACATGCCTGCGTCAACTGTTGCGTGTGACGTCGCGTGTGCGCGCGGCGGTGCTGCACGACCGCGCCGTGACGCTCGCGACGCGCAGCGAGCACCTGGCGCGCGGTGTGCTGCAGCAAACACAGCGCCTCGTCGAGGGCGATGTGCAGACGGCCGTGATGGAGGAGGTGCAGCGCCTCCTCGACGGCCGCGACGCGACAGGCAAAGACGACGGCGGCGGCAGCAGCAGCAGCAGTCAGGCCACGACACCGCCACAACCACGTGGTGGGAGTGCGGCGGTGGCGCTGCTGTACGCCAAGGTGTTGTGTGCGGTGTTGCAGCACGTGCCATGCAATGAGGCGGTGGGCAAGATGCGCAACAACTGCATGCGTCTGTGCGGCGTCAGCCCCTTCTCGGTGCTCGCCGAGCTGGACAGCAGCGGCAGTGGCGCGGCGGTGGCGTCGTCGCGGCTGTTGCGCATGGCCTGTCCGTGCTGCAACGCCCTCGTCGACCTCGACCTCGCCGCCGGTGGCAGCACCAGCAGCACTAGCAGCACTAGCAGCACCAGCAATGCTGCAGCTGGCAAGGCGAGCGCGGACGCGGCGGCGTGCTTTGTCTGTCCTGCGTGTCAGTCGCCTCTCGCCGCGGCCGCCGTCGAGGCACGCCTGGTGCGGCGTGTGCAGCAGCTCGTGTTGCGATACACGCAGATGGACTTTGTCTGCAGCCGCTGTCGTGAGATGGCGGCAACGTACCTGTGCGAGAGCTGCTGTGGCCCGCTCGTCGGCAAGGCGGCGTCGCTGCGGCCAGAGCTGGAGGTGCTGCAGGGCGTGGCGAGCTTGCACGGCTTTGCGTGGCTGCACGAGTGTGTGCAAGCCGCGTTGCACTATTGCTAGATGAACTGTTGCTGCGCCTGTGTGTGTGCATGTGTGTGTGTGTGTGTGTGTGTGTGCAATGTTTGTTGTTGCTGCTTTTGCCTCGTGTGCATTGTGTAGACGACTGCCGTGGCTACATGCTACGGTCGACGTCGTGGCTGCTCGCGCTGCGGCCGCGACACATCATGTACACGCCCCCGCCCCTCGCCCGCCGCACGGGCAGCTTTCGCTGCAAGGTGTGCAAGCACGAGTGGCACTCGGACTATGTGTGGGTGACGCGAACGACGCAGCGCGTGTACCAGGGCGAGTCGTGCACGTCGTGTGGCACGACGAACAAGCCGTACTACGTTGGCAGGCCGCAGGAGACGATCTTCAATCGTGTGCGTACTCCGCATCCCGTCAAGCCCGGCGCGTCCACCTCACGGCATGGCAGAAAGCTGAAGCACCTGCGCTACGATCCGCGTGTGCGTCGCTACGGCAGATGACAAAAGGTGCCGCGGTGTGTTTGTGTGTACGTGTTTGTGTATGTGTGTGTGTGTGTGTACGCGTTGTCGATGCGACTTTGCGTGTCTGTGTCACTATGTACACATACACACATATGCTTGTGTGTGTGTTGCGGCTGCTACACCTGTCCCCTTGTGTGCTTGTGTAGAATAACTTGTAAGCTCGTCAGGTCACCGTCGCAGTCTTGCCATCTGTGTCTCTCCGTCTACACATACACAAAGAAGCACATAAACGCAGCTACACACACATCATCATCATCATCATGAGCACACTCAGGCTGCCAAAGGACGTGCTCGATGCGCAGATCTACAACTATCTGATGAAGAACAAGTACACCGACGCCGCCGCGGCGCTCGGTGCTGCCAACCCGCAGGCGCGTGAGCGTGCAAGCAAGCTGAAGGCCGCTGCCCTGCAAGCCACCACGACGACAGGCGACGACAGCAGCAGCGATGACGAGCCCGTGCGCAAGCCAGTGGCGGCGCCTGCCAAGCGTGCGGCACCGCAGGACGACAGCAGCAGCGACGACGAGCCTGTGCGCAAGCCAGTGGCGGCGCCTGCCAAGCGTGCGGCACCGCAGGACGACAGCAGTGACGAGGACAGCGACGATGAGCAGCCTGTAAAGCCGGTGCGTAAGGCGACGCGCGTGGAGGCCGATGACAGCAACGACGCCGAAGACGCGGACAACAGCAACAGCGACAGCAAGGGCGACGACGCCGCGGCAACGGCGACGGCGGACGCCGAGGAGGCTGGCGGCGCCGACGAGGAGGACGGCGAAGTGCAGCACAAGCCGCGCTCGTATGGCAGCGATCAGCGTGGTGGCTACCAGCGCGGTGGTCGCGGCGGCGGCTTCCGCGGCGGCGATCGCGGCGGCTTCCGTGGCGGCCGCGGGGGCGGTGACCGTGGCGGCTTCCAGCGCGGTGGTCGCGGGGGCGGTCGCGGCGGCTATGGCGATGGCGGCTACGGTGGCGGCTACCAGCGCGGTGGCCGTGGCGGCGGCTATGGCGGCGGCTACAACAACTACAATGCCGAGGGTGGTGAAGGCAACGAGGAGCAGGGTGGCTACCGCGGCGGTCGCGGTGGCGGCTTCCGCGGCGGCGACCGCGGCGGCTTCCGCGGTGGTGATCGCGGCGGCTTCCGTGGTGGTGACCGCGGCGGCTTCCGTGGCGGTCGCGGCGGGGGCGATCGTGGCGGCTTCCGCGGCGGTCGCGGTGGCGGTCGCGGTGGCGCGCCGCAGTTTGGCCACGCCACACCGTCCCTCAGCAACATGAACCGTCAGAGCGTCAAGCTCGACAGCGATGGCGAATAGCCGCCCGTTGCGTGCGCACACAAGACGAGCGATAGGATGCGTGTGTGATGTGTACGAGGGGCACAGCGTGTGCATAGGCGCATGCGTGCACGTTACGTCACTTGTGGTGTGTCTATTGTCACTGTGTATGCATGCGCATGATAGCAACCCTGCGCACATACACACACACACACACACGTAGTCGTGTGAGGTAAGAAGACTGTGAGGTACGTAAGAGTAACAAGAATGTGTCGTTTCTACGCATACAAACACGCGTGCATGATGGCGCGAGTAACGGGTGCGCGAGACGTAAGCGGCAAAGAAAAAATACATGCACATGCACATACGTACACACTGCGCAACTACGCGCGAGCATGTGTGTATGTGTCTGTGTGTGTCTGTGTATGCTTTGTGTAAACACACATATATACGTTATCACACATATTGTTTTTCCCCTTTCGCACATCACCGTGACACGAACACGCATAACTAATCGGTGCAATGACATGTGCACGCACGGCACAGTATGTATATGCGTCAGTTTGGTGCATATATATATACGTATATATATATATATATACGTACAAACGCACGTACGCACATACTTGTCGAGGCAAGCAGTAAGTGACATGAGGAGGACAAAGATTGTCAGGGCACGTGCGTGCACTCGTGTACAAGTGCGAGCTGATGTGCGTACAGCACATGCTGTCGTAGTAAGTGTAGGATAAGTAATGAGGCAAAAATGCACACGTGTGCAGTGTTGTACGTATATGTGACGACGCAAACGAGGCCGCGCACGCGCGTGCTAGCATGCGCAGTGCATGTTGTGTACACTGTACTGTATTGTCGTGAGTCTCCTTGCTTGTGTGCGTGTAGGGCTGTGTAGCAACGCGTGTGTGCTCTGTACAGTCATGTCACGCAGTGTGCCCGCATACACGGGCGGACGCAGTTACGCGTCAAGCCAGCACACATCGCCGTCGCGTGTGACGCGCGGCCCCGCACGCGTCGGCGCCATGGCAGCAGGGCAGTCGATACGCACCACCACCACCACCACCTCGACGGCAGCAGCAGCAGTCGCAGCGCGTGTGGGCACGAGCAACAACAACAACAATAGCACCCGCAGTAGCGCACAGGCGCTCGACTTGTACGACATGAACAGTGTCAACTGGGCCAACCTCGAGAGCCGCTTCGACGAGCTGCTGCGCTGCATGGATGTTACGACAACCGGCATCAACGCGCTCGCGGAGCGGGCGGCGCACCAGGAGCGCGTCTCGCGCGTCATTGCCGCCCTGCTCGACCGCGCGCAGGAGGAGTGCCGTCGGCTGCTGACGAGCGGCCTCGGCGAGGCGGCGGAGCGCAGCGGTGTGACGGTGCTGCGCCTGCGTGAGCGCTTCTACGGCGCCAATCACTTGCAGCTCGTGCCCGCGTACCTGCACCTGGCGCGCAGCAAGCAGTTCCTTGCACGCTACGGCGACGCGGAGCAGATGCTCGCGCTGGCGCACTTCATTGTCCTGAAGCGGCAGGACGAGGTGTCACTCGCGATGAAGGCGGAGCTGCACCAGGCCTATGGCCTGCTCTACGCCGCCGACGACAAGCTTGACGCGGCGGTGCAGCACTTGACGTGTGCGACGTACTGTCTAACGTGTCTGTACGGCACGCGCAGTGTGCTGACGAGCTTTAGCTACTTTGACCTTGCCAATGTGTTCGCCGCGCAGGCGAGCATGGAAAGCGCGATGGCGCTGTACGACACGGTGAAGGAGATCTGGTACGAGCACCTGACGCGCGTGCTCGACGAGGTCGTCGCCGAGCGGGCGGCGGCGGAGCGACTGCGCAAGTACGCCGAGGACGAGGACGGCGGCGGTGGTGACGCGACGTGGCGGGCGGCGTACGCGTCGGTGCGCGCCTTTGGCGCCGACAATGTCGCAGACGCGGCCAAGATGCTGCATGGCGTGTACACGATACAGCACGAGCGCTACCGCGGCATCGACCACCCGAGCACGGCGCGCGCGGCGTTTGTGCTTGGCCTGTTTTTGTTGTGGGTCAATGACGTGGCGGCGGCGCAGGTGCACCTGCGCGGCGCACGCGCCGCGTCACAGCGCTTCTACGGTCCACGCCACCCCATTGTCGTCGAGGTGGAGCACTGGTGTGCGCAGTTTGGCATCGCCCACGATGACGACGACGACGATGGCGACGACGACAACGAGGGCGGCAGCAACAATGGCGCGAGTGAGCAGCCGACGGACGCGACACTGGCGACGGCGACTACATGACGCCGTCGCGCATGTAAACAGCAAGCACGTGTATGCGTGTGTGTGTGTGGCATGTACATAGTCGATGACGCCAAGATGTGCACATACGTGTGTGTGTGTGTGTGTGTCATGCGTCGCACGCACGCGCACTGCCTGTACATGTATATGTTGCTTGCTAGTTGCACTATACACGCACAAGACAAGTATATACGCGTATACATAAACGCATACACGTATACAGTTCTTTTTTTGCACGCAAACAAACAACAACCCATACACATTTGCGCACGCGCACGAACACACACACACACATGTCGATCAATAAGCTGTATGATGTGCAGTTCAAGCTGAAGCTGACGGCCAAGCAGCTTGCGCGCAACTCGGCCAAGTGCGAGAAGGAGCAGAAGAATGAGCTTGACAAGTGCCTCAAGGCGATTGAGAAGGGCAACATTGACGGTGCGCGCATCTATGGCGAGAACAGCATACGCAAGAAGAAGGAGGCGCTGATGAACCTGCGACTGTCGGCGCGTCTTGACGCGGTCGTGTCGCGGCTGGACAGCGCCATCAAGATGAAGATGGTGACGAAGAGCATGGGGCAGTCGGTGCGTGGCATGGACAAGGTGCTCGAGTCGATGGACCCGGTGAAGATCAACGCGTTCATGAACCAGTTCGAGATGCAGTTTGAGACGATGGATGTGACGTCGGGGCAGATGGTGAACGCGATTGGCAACTCGGTGGCGCTAGCGACGCCACAAGACGAGGTCGACTCGCTGCTCGCGCAGGTCGCCGATGCGCATGGCATTGACTTGCGGCACAAGCTGAACGAAAACTTGGCGATCAGCAATGGCGCACTGCCGCAGCAGACACAAGCGCAGGCTGAGCCAGCGCAAGATGACCTCGAGGCGCGCTTTGCTCAGCTGCGTGGTCTATAGTATGCACATGTGTATGTGTGTGTGTGCATGTGTGTGTGTCCTTGCATAGTTGTGCGTGCATATGTGTGCGTGCATGTGTGTGTCTGTGTACGTAGCGATGGCAAGCATCACGCAGTGTCGCTGTGTGTGTGTGTGTGTGTGTGTGTACGTTGTTGCGTTTGCTGCATTGTCGCGTGCGACGTGTGTGTTTGTGTGTGAGTGCATATGAGGTAGTATGCATGTATGCATGCGCGTGTATGCGCCTGTGTGTGTGTGTATATGTGTATGCATGGTTGTACTTGTTGCTTATGTTGTGCACACATACATGGTGCAGAGTGTCGACGTACGTACACGGCGCCGTTTCCTTGTCTGTCTGTGTGTCTTTCGGTCGTATAGACTGCGCAAGTGTGTGTGTGTGTGTGTGTGCGTGTGTGTGTGTGTTTGCTTGTGTTGGCGCTGCTGTCATGCACGGAAGTAATGGCGTAGCTGTTGCACCCGCTGCTCCCGCTGCCGCTGCTGTCCAGGCGACACCGACAGTCGCGTCGTCGCGGGTTGTGGCGCCGTCAAGTCGCAGCGCGTCGCCGACGGTGCGCTTTCGTCGCCCGCGTGTGGAGGTGGCGCAGCCACGGCCAAAGGCGGTGCTGACGACGCTGACGCTGCTCGGCGTCATTTACACGGCGAGCATCAGCGGCGGCTACGGCCTCGAGGACTCGGTGCGTGCGGGCGGCCCGCTGCTATCGATTGCCTTTTTGTGCATTATACCGTTTGTGTGGGGCGTGCCAGTGTCGCTGTGCGTCGCGGAGCTGTCGTGTGCGATGCCGTCGAACGCGGGCCCGATCATGTGGGTCAACTGCGCCTTCCCGTCGTGGATGACGTTCACGACGGTGCTGTGGACGGCGCTGCTAAACACGGTCGACAACAGCCTCTACCCCGCCGTCTTCGCCGACTACTGCGCCACCTTCTTTCACCTCGGTGCCGTGGGCAAGGTTGCCGTCAAGCTTGTCTTTCTGTGGCTCTGCGCGCTTGTCAACGTTGTCGGCATGCACCTGGTCGGCCACTTTAGTGTCGCCATCATGGTGCTCACCATCTTGCCCTTCTTCCTCATGTTTGTGCTGCAGCTACCGCACGGCCTTGACTGGCACCGCATCGCGTACGTGCCGCGGCACGTCAACTGGTCGCTCTTCCTGCCCGTCGTCGCGTGGAACTTCTCCGGCTTCGACTCGGCTGGCAACGTCATTGAGGAAGTGCAGAATGTGCACCCGACGTTTGTGCGCGCCCTCATCCTCATGATTGTCGCCGCGCTGGCGACGTACATACCGCCCATTCTGGCCGGCGCGAGCGCCGCGGCGCTGCGCAAGGTGCCGTTCACGGCGTGGAACGATGGCTACTGGGTGATGGTCGGCCACGCCGTCGGTGGCGTGCCCATGGCGGCGATTGTCATGGTCGGCGGCGGCATCTCGACACTGGGCCTGATGATCACGCTGCTCGCGACGACCTCGCGCTCGCTCGCTGGCATGGGCACGCTCAACGCGTTCCCGGGCGTCGTCTCGCGCTGGCTGGCGCGCTACTCGGCCCGGCACCACACCCCGGTCAACGCGATACTTGTCAACACGACGCTGACGTGCGTGCTCGCGACGACGCTGACGTTTCAGACGCTTGTGCAGATTGACCAGGTGCTCTACTCGCTGCGCCTCATGGCCATTCTTGCATCGTTTGTCAAGCTGCGCTGGCGACAGCCGCTGCTCGAGCGGCCCTTTGCCGTGCCTGGTGGCATGTGTGCGGCGGTGCTGTGGGCCGCCGTGCCGAGCGCGTTCTGCGTCGTCCTCATTGTCATGACCGCCACCGCCGGTGCCTTTGTGCTCGCGACGAGCGTGGTTGTCATTGTCGGCACGGTAGCGCTATCGTACGCGGTCGTGCACCTTGTGCGCCCCGACGGCTTCGAGGGCGACCTGGTCGAGGAGTACGCGGACGCTGACATGGGCACGTACGGCACCTTCCTCAACATGGAGTCGCCCGAGTGGCGCAAGCTGCACCCGAGTCACGCGTTTGTCGAGAAAGCGCCACGCATCGACCACACCCGCTTCGACAGCACGCGCTAAAAGATGGGCACAGCGGCACACACAGAGATACACATGTTGTGTCGCTACCGTTTCCCCCACTTACACGCATGTACATGTGCACATGTACATGCGAACGAACGAGCAGGCGTGTGCATACGTTGGTGCTACTGTGCTTGTGACTGTGCTTGTTGTTGACCTTTTTGTACAGTGCTACAGCGTATACACACACACACACACACACACACACACACACACACACACACACACACATACATACACATACACATACACATACACACACACTTGACAGCGCCTTGCGTCTCATGTCGTCTGCCGCCGCACAGCAAGCTGCGCCGCAGCCGCCGCGCAAGTGGGACGCGCGACGCCTGAACCCGGCCGTCCCGCACGATGGCGCGTACTACCTCAAGTGCCTCGGTGGTGGCATCTTGGCGTGTGGCACGACGCACACGGCGGTGTGCCCGCTCGACGTGGTCAAGTGCAACATGCAAGTCAGCCCTGAGCGCTACAAGTCGCTCGGCCAAGGCCTCCGCCTCGTTGCCCGCGAGGAGGGCCTTGGTGCGACGGGCCTGCTGAAGGGCTGGCTGCCGACTTTTCTCGGCTACTCGACACAGGGCGCGTTCAAGTTTGGCTTGTACGAGTACTTCAAGGACACGTACGCGAACTTGGCCGGTGAGCAGAACACGAAGAAGTACGAGGGCCTCATCTGGCTCGCCGGCTCGGCGAGCGCCGAGTTTTTCGCCGACATGGGCCTCTGCCCGTTTGAGATGGTCAAGGTCAAGATACAGACCTCGCCAAAGGGCACTTTCCCGACGAAGATGCTCGCGGGTGTGGCCAAGATGCGCGCCGACCCCGCCTCCGGCTTTCCGTTCAAGTCGCTGACGCCGCTGTGGGGCCGCCAGATACCGTACACGATGGCGAAGTTTTACTTTTTTGAGCGTGTCGTGCGCATGTTCTACCAGTACGTGTTCACGAAGCCCAAGGACCAGTACAGCAAGGCCACGCAGCTGAGCATCACCTTTGCGTCGGGCTACATTGCCGGCATCATCTGCGCCATCGTCTCGCACCCGGCCGACACGCTCGTGTCGGCGCGCGGCAAGGCGTCGAATGCGGGCAAGACGTACGGGCAGATTGCGCGCGAGATGGGCTACATGTCCATCTGCACCAAGGGCCTCGGCACGCGCATCTTGATGATTGGCACGTTGACGGGCCTGCAGTGGTGGATCTATGACTCGTACAAGACGGCGCTCGGCATGGGCACAAGCGGCGGCTCAGGCAAGAAGTAGACAACGACAATGTAGCAGTGCAGGCAAAAGTGCGCATGCGTGTGTGTGTGTAGGTGTGTGTGTGTCGTGATAGCAGCAAAGCATATGTATGTGTGTGTGCGCTTGTGTGTGTGGTGTATATAACGTAAGAGGTAAATGCATTGTGCAAAGCAAGGACAAAGTAACGACGACAGTGACAAGGAGGCTGATGGCGGCAGTGTAGTCGCGTGCGCACGTGCGTAGCGGAAGTGCACTTGTGTGTGTGTGTGGCCGGGCAATGCAGGCGTAGTGTGGTAGACATACAGATAGCGTGCAGTGCGTGTTTGTGTTGTTGTTGTTGTTTGTCTTTGTGTATGTGTTGTTGTGTTGTAACGGTGACGTGCACATACATGTACACACACGCGCGCGTGCACCCTGTGTGCGTATACATCACCGCTGCCGCATGCATGCACATGTCCTTGGCACATAAGTGTGTGTGTGTAGACTACACGACTAGCGTGTGTATGCATAGAAGAGGTGGCGATGGCGGAGCTGAGTGAGGCCGAGGCGTATGCGTTGTGGTGCGAGCGCGTGCGTCTGCTCTTCGGCACTGCATGGCACGACACGGACGCGTGGTCGCTGCTGTGCGACCAGCACAGCGACTATGAGGATGTGTTTCGCACACACGACGCCGCCGCCACCGCCGCCGCGACGACAGCAGCAGCAGCAACGCAGCCGACACCCACGAGCAGTGGCAGCGTGCACGATGGCAAGGGCGACCTCGACAAGCGCGACGCGACAGCACCCCAGGCGCACGCAAACATGGCCAACACGGCGCGCTTCCCTTTGTGCTTTTACGCACGCATGCTGCGCGGCACGCCAGCGTCGTCGCGTGCTGCCGCGATGACGACGTCGTGTTGTGGCGATGACGAGGACATTGCAGCAGCTGCGGTGACGCGGCAGGTGGCGCAGCGTCTGCGCGCCCACACGGCAAAGGCGCGCAGACGTGGCGAGTACACGCACTGTTGCGACCGTGACGACAAGAGCGAGGACGAGTACGACGTTGTGTTGACGTACCGCGATGTGCGCGTGGAGGCGCAGCAGGCGCAGCTGCACACGGAGCTGACAGCGCTGCTGCTCGCACTGCGGCGCCGCAACGCCGCCACACGCGACTTGCGCACATGCCTCGCCGACTCGCGCGTACTGGCGTCGCTGTCTTCGCCGTCACACTAGCCTCGCGCATGTATGTACCATCTACATATATATATAAATGTGTGTATGTGTGTGTGTGTGTATGCGATGAGACATACTGTTATTGTTTGCTTGCTAGTATTGCACGTGACACACACACATACACATACACACGGTCACCTTGTGCGTGTTTTGCTGCCGTGACATTTGTGCAAGCTGACAGTCCGCCGTGACGCATGTCTACCGACGAGACGAATGTGCCGGCGGGCTTTCTGTGCAGCCTTGTCGGTCGCAAGGTGCATGTGAAGAGCAAGTGGGGGCCGGTGTACATGGGCGAGCTTGTCAGCTGCGACGCGTACATGAACCTGCAGCTGCGCGACGCGGTCGAGCGCGCCAAAGAGGAGACGGAGCTTGGCGAGATGCTGCTGCGCAACAACAACATCCTCTACATACGCGAGGCACCCATGCAATCGTAAATGCATAGATGTGTGTGTGTGTGTGTGTGTAAGTAAAGTTGTGTGAATGTGTACGTGTGTGTGTGTGCGTATATGTGCAACGCTGCGCGTGCACATTGTGCTTGCCGTGTGTGTGTGTTTTTGCATTGCTGTGTGCTTGTGTTGCGTTGCTGTAGTCACACACACACTACACACATACACTACACACAACACAAGCTTGTGCCTGCGTGCATCGTCGAGTCTGTACAAGCGTCGTCACACACACACACAGAGTCATTGTTGCTTGCTGCAGTCATGTCGCACCTGCCGATCAAGTGGGCCGAGCGCGATGACCGCCTCTTCATCACGGTCGGGGCGAGCAGTGCGACGGACGTGCACGTCACCTTTGCCGAGAAGAGCATCACAATTGTCGGCAAAGGCATCACCGCCGCCGGCTCGCAGCCGCACGAGCTGAAGGACGAGCTGCAGCTCATCAAGGAGATTGACCCGAGCGCGTCGACGTACAAGGTGCTTGGTGTGTCGATACAGATTTGTGCGATCAAGAAGGACACCGGGTACTGGAACCAGCTCGTGACGCAGCCGGCGAAGGAGACGAAGAGCTGGCTGTCCGTTGACTGGAACATGTGGAAAGACGAGGACGACGAGGACGAGAAGCCTGGCGCGGGTGACTTTGGCGGCTATGGCGACCTGTCGTCGATGATGGGCGGCATGGGTGGCATGGGTGCCATGGGCGACATGGGCAACATGGGCGACATGCCAGACCTGCCAGAAGATGACGAGCCCATGGACTCGGACGACGAGTCGGCCGACGACGCGGACGACCACGCGGACGAGAAGCAGCCACCAGCAGCCGAGGACACGTCCGCCGCGTCTGCAGGCGAGGCTGCCGAGGCACCCGCTGACCTCAAGGACCTTGACGCGTAAACGCAGTACAAGATGCACACACACACTCGCACACATGCACACACACACACAGTCGTCAACGCTCGTGTGCGTAACGTGACGTAAGCGTATTGTAGTGCAGCGTCGTTTCCTTGCGACTACATGTGTGTGTGCGCGTATGTGACGGCAGTCGTGCAGTATGAGTAACAAACTAATAGAAGCAGAGAAAGACACACACACACACACACAGAAACTACATGCAGAGAGTGGGAATGCGTGTGTGTGTATGTGTGCGTGCAAATGTAATGAGACGAGGCAAACCACCGCGCTGCGACGGCGAAGGAGTGTAACAGGTAAAAAGCACTCACGCACACACACACACACATGCGTGCGTACGTAAATATGTAGTCACGAGCGCAGTGCGTGCTGTGTGGACTATGACAGTTCCTCATCTGCGTGTGTGTGTACGCGCGTGTGCAAAACATGACTGGGCTACGATGGTGTCAAAGCTGCACATAATACGCAGACACACACACACACAAGAATGCAACATTGTTGCTGTCACGCAGCACACGAGCACACATACATGCTCTGCCTGCCTGACGTCACTGCAATGCACGCGCATACACATACACACACACACACTAACTTACAGACATAGAAACACATATATACACTGTGCGCGCATGCATGGACGTGCGTGTCAAGGGTGTGCACCTCGTCGCGCGGTGGAAGTGGGACTGCAAGGAGGAGATGTGCTCGATTTGCAAGAATGCGCTCGAAGCGTGCTGTCAGACGTGCACCATGCCAGGCGACGACTGTCCCATCCTCATTGGCCGCTGCACACACACGTTCCACATGCACTGCATCGAAAAGAGCTGCGAGCGCGCTGGTGCCGAGGCGGTGTGCCCGAACTGTCGTCAGCCATGGGAAGTGCAGCGTGAGTGAGTGAGTGAGGGGGGTGTACTGTACAAGATGCGTGTATACATACGCAACTATATATGTGTGTGTTTGTGTGTTGTCTTCGTAGTTGCTGTGACTGTCGCTTTTGTGCACTGCACACACATGCGTGCATATACATACAAACATACTCACATGTGACAGTCGTTCAGTTTTTGTGTGTGTGTGCAAGTATGCGACGGTGTTGTCATGTAGCGGTGACGATGGCCGTCGCACGCCGCGCTGCAGACGTCAGCCACATTGCCACACCTGCTTCGACGGCCGCTGCCACGGCTGCAACAGCAGCCACCGCCGTCGTGACGCGTGTGCGCACAGCAGCAACGCTGACAGCACACGACAGCGTTGCGGGCAAGTCGACGCACACAGCAGACGAGTGCAGCGACGACGGTGGTGGTGGTGGTGACGAGACGTGCAACAATGCCGCACCGCAGCACACGAGCGTGCGTCGTGCGCCGGCGCGCGTGAGCGAGGAGCCGCTGCACAGCTTCGAGCCGACCGCCAGCGAGGAGCCCGAGCTGCTGCAGCCATACGTCGAGCAGCCACGTCACGTGACGGCTACGCGACACGCCGCATCAGCTACAGCAGCAATGACAACAACAACAACACAGCAGCAGCTGCTACAGGGGCTGCCGTCGTCGTCGTCGTCGTGGCGCCGCAGCGTGCGCACATTTGTCTGGTCGGCCGTGACGGGCGCGTGCTGTGTGTCGCTTGTCTACTGGACGCTGCGCACACGACTGCACGACAGCCTCATCGGCGACGCATGGCAACGACACAACGACGATGCTGCTGCTGTTGGTGGTGGTGACAGTGACGCAGTGCACGTGCACAACGAGGTGTATGACGACAACAGCCATGCTGCTGCTGCTGGCCTTGTTGTGGGCGACGTGCAAACGCCAGACAGTGCCACCGACGCATTGCTCGGCACCTTTGTCGCGCCGAGCACGTACGCGGAGCTGCAGTACAAGCTGCAGCAGCACCGCCGCCACGTCGACGAGCACGCACGTGTGGCGCTCGAGTCGCATGATGTGCTGCACACGGAGCTGCTGTACCGCTGCAAGGCGTGGTGGAATCGTACCATTGCCAATGTGCAGCACGCAGTGGCACAAGAAGCGGCACGCCGTGACGCGAGCACCGCCGCCCGCATCGAAGCAGCGCTCCGCTTGCGAGGCTATGAGGTGTTGTACGTCAAGCCAGCGTCAACGACGACGACGACGACGACGCACGCATCGTAGCAAGCCGGCGATGACTGCGAGAGTGTCACTGTGTGTGTCCGTGTGTGTGTAGCGCATGTAGCGTCACTTGTCACCGTGCAACACCCTGTCGTGTGTGCGTGTGTGTGTGTGTGTGTGTGACTTGTCTGTCATTTGTTGCTTGACATTGTATGCTATGTCTATAGTATATACACACACACACACACACACATGCGCGCTTACCTGGCCAACTACTTTACGCTGACGCGCAGCTTCGTGTTTTATGGCGCGTATCACACGGAGTGGCGCAACAAGCTCGTGCACATTGTCTGTGTGCCGCTCATCTTCACGACGGCGCTGACGCTGCTGTCGTATGTGGCACTGACGGCACATGTGACGCTCGCTGATGTGGTGGCGGTGGTGTATGCGGTGACGTTCATCGCCATGGAGCCGGTGGCGGGGTTGCTGTACGCGCCTGTGCTGCTGCTCATGCACCACGTTGGCACGCGTGTCGCACCGCGGTACCTGGGCGCTGCGGTGGCCGTGCATGTGGCCGGGTGGGCTGCTCAGATTGCCGCACATCGTCACTGGGAGCGTAACGCGCCGGCGTTCCTTGACGACCCGCTGCAGGCCGTGCACTCGGCTGTGTTCTTTGTCTGGCTGGAGGTGTTGTTTGCGCTCGGCTACCGTCGCCCGCTGCACGCACAGCTGACACGGCTTGTTGCCGAGCGCACACGCGTGCGTGCGGCGACGGCGGCAAGAGCAGCGACACGACTGCACACAGCCACGGCATGAGCAACAATAGTGCATCCGCGAGGACAACATCGTGCGCGTCTTGTGTGTGTGTGTGTGTGCGTGTCGTCGCGTATGTCAGCCACAAGACGCGCGCACATGTGATGCTACTCCTTGCGGCTATTTGCTAGCACACACACACACACACGCACAGACGCACACACATGACTGACACGACAAGGACGAGATGCCTTGACGGTGTGGGCGTGGCGGGTGTGGGGTGCATGTCTGTCGTGCAGTATGTGGGTGCTGCAACGCGTGGACAGAGTGTGCAGATGTGTGTGATGGCGTCACACGGCGCCGTCAGTGTCCTTGGCCCTGACCTGTCATTGCAGCAACAACAGCAGACACAACAGCAGCAGCAACAGCAACAACAACAACAACAGCATAGATGCGTGACACGCACTGTGTGGTCGCCAAGTACACACGCACAGCGCACCACACGCGTCATGGCGCTGACTGCCTTTATGCAGCACAGCGACGACGACGGCGTCGCCATGGTGCAGGCGGTGGTGGTGTGGCGTGACGACAACAGCGACAGTGGCAGAAGAAACAGCAAGGGCGACGACGACAAGACGGTCGCAGTGACAGGCACAAGCAGCCGCCACTACGGCGAACACGTCACGGTGCTCGTCTTCTCGCTCGTCGCCGCCTTGACGCCGTGTTGTGTGCTGCGTGTGTGGTGTGCGCGCGACGCCGTCGCCCTGCCCACGTCGCTGTGTGTGCTACGCGTCTTTTACGATGGCGCGCTGTGCAACGAGCGCAGCGACGCGCACGAGGCGTGGCGCTGTCACGTTGTCATGCTGTCTGCGTGTGTGTCATCGAGCAACAGCAGCAGCAGCAACAGCAGCAGCAGCAGCGGCACGGTCGACGCGCCGTGTGGTCAAGTGCTGTACCTTGTCACACGCCTCACGCCTGTGCGCAGTGCAATGAGCGACGTTGCTAAGGAAGGTGACGGTGACAGTGGCGACGGCGAGGACGGTGACGCTGTTGGCGGCACGCGTGTGTACGATCGACTGCCTACATACATGTGTCTGCACACGGTGATGTCACCGCCGTGCGATGCGACGACGACAACGAGGGCACACGAGGAGCATGACGCCACGACGTCTGCTGCTGCTGCTGCTGCGATCACGCCATGGCTGCGTGGCTTTGTGCCTGCGCAGCCGGTGTGTTGCCTGACGGTGCACAACACACGCACGGCAGCAGCTGACAGTGTGGCTGTGGTAGCCGCGGCAGGCACGACGACCGGGCATGTGTACGTCATGCTGCACACCGCCGCACCGCCGTTGTCGCGCATGTGTTTGGTGCAGCAGCTGGCGGGGCCGGTGGCGGACATGACATTCATGCCCTCACGCACAGACGACGACAATAATGACGCACACGAGACGACGATGATGGCGACAACAACAACAGCACAGCACGACTGCGTCGCTCGTCTCATCGTGCTTGACAGCGTGGGCCGTGTTGTGGTGCTGAGGATGCGCAGGGCGTGTGTGCAGCACGCAAGCGAGGCAGCGCACGCACACGGCAGCAGTAGCAGCAGCAGCAACAACGAAAGCAACGGCACACGACAGCGACTGCTTGTCGAGGCGCACTGTGTGCGCGACGTGGTGCACACGCTCGACCTCGTTGCGTGTGCGCACGGTGTGCTGTCAGCTGTACGGCACACGAGCAGTAGCAGTGGCAGCAGTAGTGACGAGAGTGACAACGATGACGATGGTGACGGCGGGGGCTGTCGTCGTGCGGCGTTGTGTAACGCGGAGCACCGCACCGAATGCTGCGGCCGCGTGCTTGACCTGGACGCACTGTACGGCATCAGCAGCAGCAGCAACAGCGACAGTCACGCGACGCGGTCGGCACGTGCACGACGGCAGCGGCACACGCCTCACGACGACCACAACGACGCACACACTGACACGACCACGTCGTCATCGCCGTCGCCGTCGTCGACGCATGACCTGACAGGCCATCTGCTTAGTCGCGGACTGGTGTGCATGGCTGTGCGCCCGTCAGCGTCGCAGCTGCGCACGCGCAACAGCAACAACGGCAGTGCTCATGACACACACACGGTCGACATGGTTGTGTGCACCATGGACCGTGTGCTAGTCGCGTTGCGCAGCAGCGCGCCATCTGCTGCACACAACACACACCACAGCGATGGCTGCCACGTGTGCATTGCCGGCTACACGGCGACACCGTCAAACGTGTACGCGGCGGCGTACGCAGACGTGTGCGGTGACGGCGTCGCTGACCTCGTGCTCGCGAGCATGCATCAGGTGTACCTCGTCCGTCACACACCCTCATCACAGCAGCAGCAGCAGGTACGCGAGGCTGCTGCCGCTGCACAGCCCGCACCATCGTCACTGCAAGCGCGAGCGCAGGCACTGCTGCGCGTACTACACGAGCGACAAGCTGCTGTGCGTGCAACTGCGCACACACCGCTGCCAATGGCTGCTGTGCAAGATGCGCGCGTCGACACGTAGCATGACAACACATCATACGCATACACACATACTACACACACATACTGACAATGTGCGTGTATGTGCGCATTTTGTGCGTATGTGCACTGCTACTGTAGAGTGTGCATGCGTGCGCTTGTCATTGCGTCGTTTGCTTGCGAGTGCGCACAGCAGTCTACACCCCGTGCACACACTGTCGTGCATTCGTATACACACTTACACATACGTGTAAGACGTGAGCGCTATGAGGTGTGCAACACATGCCACTATGGATCACATCGGCAAGCGCCGCTGCGGCTGCGGCCGCTGCTGCTGCTGCGGCGGCAGCAGACACGACAAGGACGGCAGTACGCACGCCAGCACGCTGTACACGCGCGCACGTCGTCCGTCTACTCGCCGCAGCACGTCGACTGGATGACTGGCCACTGCAGCAACAACAAGAGCAGCAGCAGCAACAGCAGCAGCAAGACGCACAGCAGAGCCGTGGCATGGGTGTGTTGTGGGCGTTGCGGCCGACACGCACGACGCCGTCAACACAACGCGTCCTGGCACACGCGCTCGCCGCACTGCGCGAACTCGCCGAGGTGGTGGCGTGGAGTGACCGCCACGACGAGGCCACGTTCGACTACATTGTCACCTCACAGGGCTACGTCGCGCTGCTCGAGCGCATTGTGACAGATGCGATGTCGCCCGCGGCGGCCAAGACACAGGCGCTGATGTGCGTTGCACTGCTGCTGCACAGCCTCGTGCGTGTGTCGTCGCTGTATTTGTTGTGCAGCAACAACCACATCAATCGCATGATTGCCATTGACTGCGTCAGTGCAGCAGCAACAGCAGCGTCGTCATCACCTCCTGCTGCTGTAACTGCAACAAAGGCAAACGACGATGGCAACGACGACAGCAACAATGCAGAGCACACGACACAGCATGCCATCACCACGCCCGCGGCAGACGACGGTAGCGTGGACACGGACGACCTGGTGGCGGCGTACGTGTCGTTCCTCCGCTCGCTCGCGCTGCGTCTGAATGCGCGCACGGTGCACTTCTTCCTCGTACCCTCGGCTACTGCCGCGGCGAGTGCGCTGCCGCTTGTGGACAGAGCGCTGCGCTTCGTCGATGCACGCGATGCGATGGTGCGCACCGCGGCACGACAGGTGCTCATCTGCGTTGCGCAGCTTGCACAACGGGGCATAGACGGCAGCCGTGGCAACAGCAACAACGACAACGACAACAATGACAATGAGAACGAGGACGAGGACGACAGCGAGGCGACTGTGCAGACGTGTCGCGTGTTGCGCGAGTACGTGCATGCGGTGCTGCCTGATGTGTGCGATGTGCTCGCGCGGTCTCTGACGTGGCAGCTGCGCCGCCTCGACGCGACGCTGCGCACGGCGGCGGCGTGTGCGCGCGCAAGCGATGATGACTACAACAACAACAATAGCAGTGACAGCAGTAGCAGTAGTAGCAGCGCAGCGACGGCCTCGTTGGCTGCTGTGCAGTGTGCACTGGACGACATTGTCGATGACTGGATGTACGTCAATGACGTGTTGCAGCTGCTGCACCCGTACGCGACACGCGACGCCGTCGACGGCCTGACAACGCGACTACTGCAGCCGCTCCTTCAGCGTGTGGCACGCACACTAGTCACGTCGTGCTGCTGTTGCAGCAACAACAACAACAACAATAGCAGCAGCAGAAGCGGCAGCAAGGACGACGATGACGAGGACAAGAGCGCGACTGCAGACGGTGTCAGCAGTGCAGAAGCGGCGGCGGTGTGTGCAACGCTGCAGGACGTGTGTGCACACACGGTCATTGTTTTTGTCGGCGAGTGGCTGCACGTCAACGAGTGCGCCGCACTGCAGATGCGACTGACGTCACTGCTGCTGCGGTCGCCAGAAGACACGAGCAGCAACGACATCAGCGACAACAACAGTAGCAGCTGCAGAGGCAGTTGTGCAGCAGTGGCGTCGTCGCTGCTTGACCGCATGCTGTGCGAGCTGACATGTGCCGACTGCATGCATGCGGCGGTGCGGCTGCAGCTCGCCGTGCTGCGTGGCTGTCGTCGCTTTGCGTATGGCTGCTGCAGCAGCGACGACGGTGGCGTTGCACAGCGGCCGTGTGCGCTACGCCGCGGTGTTGCTGTGCAGCAACAGTCATCGTCGTCATCGACTGTTGCAGCGGCGGCAGCAGCAGCGCAGCCTCCGCAGCTGCTCGCTGTGGACGAGCTCATGCGTGCACAGTGTCGTCATCGCGTCGGTGGCAACGTGGACGAGGACATGTTGTGGTCGTCACGTGAGGCGGTGGTGACGTCGTTGCTGAGGGCACTGCGCATGACGAGCGGCAGCAACAGCAACGACAACAATAGCACGACGGCGTGTTGTGTGGTGCGCGACACAGCCGCGCATGTGCGTCGCCTCGTTGTTGTGCTGTACCGCATGCTTGCCCTGTCGTCGCCGCTGCCCCTGTGCGGCAGCAATCTGGCTGCACTGCATGCCTGTCTGCTCGCACTGCAGCAACTCGTCCTGTGCAACGTCGCCTCACAGATGACAGCAGTCGCGCACGACACTGCCGCGGCGGCGACACATGGCGACGCCGAAGACGACAGCGACGACAAGGACGCCGCGACGCGGGTGCAGGCGTACAGCGATGCGTTGGCGTTGCTTGCCGCACTAGCGCAGCGTCGCGTGCTGCAACACGCTGGCACGGTCAGCAGCTGTCACGATGACGACGATGACGACGATGATGACGAACAACAGCAGCAGCAGCAGTATCATGGCGATGTGTGTGCACGTGTGTTTGTGCAGCTGAAGCAGCAGCTTGTCACGTGGCAACGTGTGCGCAGCGCACTGCAGTCGTCAACGTCAACGTTGTCCTCTGTCACGCGTACAGCGGCGCGTGTGCTGCCGCAGCTGCCCTGCTTGACGACGCGCACCACACCCATGCATTGCCGCAGTGTACGTGCGTGTGGCGGTGATGAAGGCGCGGCTGCCTACGCTGCTGTGGTGTACAGCAGCTGGCTGCTCGTCTGCTGCCACGCCTTGCACGCACACGCGTCGCTGCCGCATACGGGCGAGTGTCGCAGCAGACGCAGTCACGACGACGATGTCGACGTGGAGTATGCGCTGCCGCTGTTGCTGCTCCGCCGCACGGTGCCGCTGCATGACACCCCTGCTACAAGCAGCAGCAGCAGCAGCACTGCTGCAGCCACGCGTACAAGCACAGTGTGCAGTCGCAGTCGTCGCTGTCACGACTGCGAGGTTGTTGTGGCACTCATTGACAAACATGACGGTGACGATGGCAGTGCAGCTGCCACTGCCGCTGCTGCAACGACGACGGCGACGACATGTGCGTGTCCTGTGATTGCGCCACACACGCGTATGCGGTTGTGCGTGACCGACGACGCCATCACACTCTGCACAACGACGACAGCACAACGTTGCAGCACAGACAACAACAACGACAAGAACAACGACAACGAATGTGCAGCGCGCAGCGATTGCTTCGCCTTTGACGTGGCGCACGTGACTGTGCGCCTACACCCGCAGCAGCCGTGTCGAGCCGTGCTTGTGTACAGCGCTCCTCCCGCGCATCACGCGGTGCTGCACCTGGCACTGGCAGACGACGCCGCCGCCGCCGCCGCGGTGCGCGATGTGCGTCGTGCGGTGCGACACTGTCTTGCAGCGGGCGCGGCGCTGTGTCGTCGCATTCTCGTACACAACTGACGCTGCGTTTGTACACATACATGTGCACATGTGTGTGTGTGTGTGTGTGTGTGTGTGTGTCAAGTGTGTGCATATCTGCCTATTGTTGCTTGCTTGCAGTCTGGTGTGTATTGTTACATACACACACACACACACACACACACACACACACACACACACGCACATGCTCGACGCGACGCGGCTGACCGATGTGGTGGCGAGCAGCGTAGGTGACGGTGTGCACTTGGCGGTGCTGCTTGGCGAGGACGGCACCGTGTTGTGTACCGCATCGTCGTCACCGTCGGCAGAGGCAACGAGCAACAGCAACAGCAGCAACAATGACGACAACAACAACAACAACAGCAGTAGCAGTCGTACGAGCTACAACAGTGGTGGTGGTGGCGCGACAAGCGATGTGGGCGACGATGTGTGTGCGCATGTTGTTGCCGCGGTGAGCAACATGTGGCGCGCGTACGCGCACAATGACCTGTGTGTCAACAAGCTGACGCTGACACCTGAGCCACACGCGCTCGAGCAGGTGCTCGTTGACCTCGGCACGGCGCAGTCGCCCATGCGTGTCTGCGCGCTCGCTGTCGCTGACTGCGCGGTGTTGTGTGTCGTCTCGCGCGGCACGGCGGCGCTGTCAATGGGGCTGCTGAAGGTGAAGGCGGCGGCGCTGCAGCAGCGCGTCGACGCACTGCTGCGACCGATTCTTGCCACCACGTCGTAGTGTGTGTGTGTGACAATTGTTGTGCATGTGTATGTATATGTACATATGTGTGTGCGTGTGCATGTATATGTATGTGTGTTTGTGCCTTGCATGTAGACATTACACACACACACACAGTGTGCGTGTGTGTATACGTCGTTGTCATGCAGCGCTGTGTGAGGTTGTTGTCGCCGTCGTCGGCCATGCGTGTTGCAGCGGCGCTGCGCACACGTGCCACCGTGTCGTCGTCGCCACTGTCACGTGGTGGCCGACGACGGCACGGTGTGTGTAGTGTACAGACAACACTGTTGTATGCGCAGTGTGGGTTTACATCATCACCGTCATCGTCGCTGTCATCTGCAGCAGCAACAACAGAAACAGCAGCGGCAGCGTCCTTGTCATTCGCTGACGTGGCCGATGTGCCCACCCTCGGCCTCGTCGACAAGGCATTCCTCGCCTGTCAGGCAGCAACGGGGGCGGAGGCGTGGGTGGTGCTGCTGCTCGCGGGTGCGGTGACGCGGCTGATGACGCTGGCGTGTACGCTGTACAGCGATCGCGCCGCCGCCCGCATGCGACGCGCACTGGCAGAGCTGCAGGCGCCACAGGCCACCTTCGCCGCCGTCTATCACCGCCGCGCCGCCTCTGCGCTCGAGGTGCAGATGGCGGCGAGCGTGTTGCGCGGTCAGCGACGACGCGTCTACGCCGCCCACGGCACATCGGCGCTGCGTTGTTTGTCCTTTGTCTGTGGCAGTCCTGTCGTGGCGGTCGGCTTCATGTGCGTGTCGGCGCTGTGCGCCAATCCGTATGTGGGGGTGGGCGCGGCGTCGTTTGCGTGGTGTGGTGCCCTCGCCCAGTCGGATCCGCTGGCGCTGCTGCCGTTCGCCTGCTGCGCGCTGACGCTTACCAACTTTGAGCTGTCGCTCGCGGCTGATGCGCACACACGAAGAGCAGCAGCAGCAGCAGCAACAACAACAACAACGACAACAAGAGCGACGGCGGAGAGGAGCATGCGCGAGCAGCTGCCGTGGCTGCCCGCGTGGCTGCGTCGTCGTCGACGACACACGGGCTGGATGCACAGCATTGTGTGGGGTGTGCGGCTGTGCTGCCTGTGCGCCGTGCCAGCAGCCACCTCGCTGCGCGCCGGTGTGTGCTTGTACTGGCTCGGCATGAATGCGGCAGGTCTGCTGCACCCGCTGCTGGTGCGCACGGCCGCCTACCAGCGCTGGCTTGCGGCGCCACCACCAGCAGCACGCAACAACAACAGTAACGACAACAGTGACAAGAAGAAGAGCGGCAACAACGCTGCCACTGTCGGTGACGTTGTCCTCGACGACGACGCCTTGCGAGCGCGCCTGCTCGTGCAGTTTCCATGCCTCGGTCAGCTGTTGTGCGCGACGCACACGCGCGATGGCGAGCGTGCCGCCGCACTGCTTGCGCCAGCGGTAGACGAGGTGAGCGGTGGACAGCAGCCTGCGGCGGCGACACGGACGACGACGACGACGCGGTCGCGAGCGACGGCGCACGAGGTGCCCGCTGCACAGCAGCGCTACGCAGCGGGCGTCAATCCGCTCATGCGCGAGACGCCACTGCATCGACGACTACTGCAACAACAACAACATGGGGGCAGCACAGCAGCAGCACCAACAACAGCAACAGCATCGACAACAACAACGTCACCGTCGTGGCGTGCGCCAATGCCTGCGCTGTCGTCGCTGCGCTTCAGCGAGTCTGATTTTGTGCCGTCGTACACGCAACACGAGGCAAACGACGAGGACGACGAGGAGGACGAGACGGACGCAAAGAGGGCGGCCGAGCAACAGCGACGACAGCAGCGGCAACAGCAACAGAGCAGCGAGCGCGACAAGCGTCACGAGTAAGTGCGACTAGCGTACGCGCATGAGTGCGCATTGTGTTGTACAAGGCGCGCACGCACGCATGCATGCGTGTGTGTGTGTTGTAAACATGACACATGCACCACGGCTGCTACTACGCTGCATCTTGCTTTGCCACACGTACACACACACATGCACAAACGAGACAAACGGCTGAGTTTGTGTGTGGCGCATGTCATGTTGCGTGTGACACGACGGCGACGTGCGGCGATTGCGGGAGCGGCGTGTACGGGTCACACACGACCGCTGCGTCACCCACTGCGGCCGTGGCTCTATCACTGGCTCGTGGCGGGTGCGTTGACGTGTGGTGTGTGCTATAGTGCCATGCGCTACAAGGTTGCCGGATGGCGCGCTCGTCAGCTGGCGTACAACAACAACAGCAACAACGAGGGCGACGAGAGCGCGAGTGGGGCAACAACAACCACCGCCATGCTCGGCGACACGACAGTCGATGCCGTGACGGCGTTGCTGCCGCTCAACGCGCTGTCGCGGCTGTGCGGACAGCTGGCGGAGAGTGACGCGCTGCCGCGCGCGGTGCACACGCGACTCATCGAGCTGCTTGTGTGGTGGTATGGCGTGTCGCTGAGCGAGGCGGCACTGCCGTCTGCACACGACACGCGTGACAGCAGCAGCACGGACGACAGCGGCCGCCGCGCAGCTACTGCGGCAGCAGCCTCGTCGTCGTCGTTGTCGTCAACGCCGTGTGCACGCGACTATGCAACGCTGCAGCAGTTTTATATTCGCCCGTGGCGTCGTGACGCGCGGCCCGTCGCCGCCGCCGCCGACGGCGCGGTTGCCGTGGCGCCGTGCGACGGCGTCGTGCTCGCCGTCCACGACGCCGTCGACGCGGACACGACGGTGCAGGTGAAGGGCGTGCGCTACGGCCTGCGCTCGTTGCTGCGGTTGCCTGTGTTGCCTGCGGTGCCGTCGGCGATGCGTCGCGTCGCCGTCACGCTGCACTTGCGCACTGGCGACTTCCACCACGTCATTGCGCCGCGGTCGTTCTGCTGCGACGGCAGTGTGTACGTGCCGGGCGCGCTGCTGCCAACGACGCCGGCCGCGTGGCACCTCTTCGCTGGCTTGCCGACGCTGAATGAGCGCGTCGTCGTGCACGGCCGCGTCTGCGGCGACGACGCGGGCGACACGACGGCGTCGTCGGCTGCGCACGAGACACGACGCGACAAGCACACGACGACAATAGCTGCCTCGTCAACTGCGTCGTCGTCTGCGTCGTCGTCCGTGTCGCCTGCTCGTCCTTTGCTCGCCATGGCGCTCGTGGGGAGTACACTCAGTGGTCGCATTCGACTCGCGTTTGACGGCCGTCTGCGCACCAACGTCGTCGACCCACCCGAGTTTGCCGTGCACATATCGTACAACAACAACAACAACAACAACAACAGTGACGCGAGTGACGCACACGGGCTGCCGCTGTCGCGCGGTGCACACATTGGCACCTTTTACTGGGGCTCGGCGGTGGTGTTGGTGATTGACGTGCCGCAGTGTGCGCGTGTGCTGCCGCGCGTCGGCGAGTGCGTGCGCGCGGGTGCGCCGCTGCTGACGTGCGATACAACAACAACAAGCAGCAGCAACAACAGCACGTAGCGCCTCGGTGCGTGTGTGTTTGTGTTGTATGTGAGAGAGAGAGATATGACGTAAACGATGTAAGCGTGACACACGTCGCTATGTCTGTGCGTATGTCTGTGTGTGTGTGTGTGATGACGATGTGTGTGTTTGCGTTGTGCTTGACATACAGACACACACACGCACACACAAGCCATTGTGTGCGATGGGCAAGCGGCTGTGGCGTCGCTGCGGCGTCGTGGTGCTGTCAGCGGCGCTCTTCACCGTCGAGGTGCGTGACTTGTATGCGCGCGCGGTATGGCTACACACGTTGCCGCAAACACAGCTGCAACTGCACACGGGCGATGTGCTGCTCATTAGCAATCGCTGGTACGCGCTGCCGTCACTGTCGCACGTGGTGTACAGCTTCGCCTGCAAGCTGCTGTGGAAGACGTCGTGGGACGAGGTCGCCGTTGTTGTGCGCGGTGGACGCGTGGCGACGTCGTCGTCGTCGACGCCGACGCCGTCGTCACTGCTGCCTCGTAGCACACAAGGCGACTGTCGCAGCACCGACACGAACAAGAATGTGCACGACAACAACGACGACGACGACGACGACGGTGGTGCGCGTGTGTTGTACTGTGACATGACGGGCGCACACGAGATGTCGCTCTGCCGCTTTCTCACAACGCGTATGCCACGTGGTGCGGCGGTGCGTCTGCTCGACGCGAACGAGCGAAGGAGCAACAACAACAACAATCACATTAGTCACAGCAGCAATCACAACGACAATGACGCCTTGTCGTGTAACGCGGCAAACGTGGACGCGCTGGTGCGTGAGGCGGCGGTAATGCGTGCGCGGCCGTGGTATGCGCTGCGCACGAGCATGGCACGACGTGGCAATCGACATGACATGTACAGCGTGTGTGTTCGCTTGCACGAACAGCGTGTCCGGCTGCACAACATGGCAACGCGTCAACATGCCACGCCACAGGCTCTGCAACGGGAGCAGCAGCTGCTGCACGACCTCGAAGTCGCACAGCGGCGCCTCGCCGACTTGCAACGAGCAACGCACAACAGCAGCAGCAGCAGCGACGACGCGGACGATGTCACGACGGCGCTGTCGCGCACGCTGACGAGTGGCGCCCTTGTCGCGACGGCGCTGATTACACTGGGTGTGCTGCCACGCGATGCGGTGCCGGCGTCGCACTTCACTCCGACTGACTTTGCAGGCGAACTGCCACTCGCGCGCACACACGTGTTCGCCACGCCCGTCGTCTTCTTTGCCACGTAGCGTACGCAGGACTACACCGCTATCGACACACCTGCAAAGTATGCACATATGCAAAGACACGCACTGTGCGTATGTGTGTGTGTGTGTGTGTGCGTACGCCATCTGCTTGCTTGCCTGTCGCATTGCTCTTGTATGCTGTCGTGTTAGTCGTAGCACTTGTCGTCGTTGTGTGTGTGTAAGAGTGCCTCATTGTCGCTCCTTCTTTGTGTGTGTGTGACGACAGCCAAATACACACACACACACACACACATACATACTCACACACATACACATATATACGTATATATATATATATATATATATATATATATATACATACTCGCACACACACACACACAGACAGACGACGATGGCGGCAGAGGGTGGTATTAGTGGCAGTGACGAGGGCTTCGTGTCGTTTGCCTTTGCCGTCACCTCGGTGGCGCTCATTGTGCTGTACATTCCGTGGATCGTCGGCGCGGTGCGTCGCACCGTGGTCTACTACCAGACACCGCGCAAGCAGCGCGGCGACTTGTGCAACCCAGTCGACGACGTTGTCGCGTCGCTTGCCTATGTGCCGGGTGTCGTGATGACGCTGGCGCGCGAGCCTGGCCTCGTCGTCGCGGGTGCGCGTGTGTGTGCGCGTGAGCCGGCCTTCTTTCTTCGCTGTGTGCTGCCGCGCTTTGTCAAGTTTGTCGCGCGGCCGCGCATCTTGGTGTTGTGGCTGTGGATGGTGCTCTTCTCGTCGGCCATGTACGCCTCGCTGACCTTTGACCCCTACACGGTGCTCGAGCTGCCGCGCTCGGCGAACACGAGCGAGGTGAAGAAGGCGTACCGCGCGCTGTCGAAGCGCTACCACCCTGACCAAAATCACACCGCCGAGGCCCGCGACGTGTATGTGCAGGTGCGACGCGCGTACAAGGCGCTCGTCGACCGCGACGCCTTCGAGGAGGAGATGCGCATGTCGAACGACTTCGCCGTCGGCGTCGCCCTGCCGCGCTTCTTGACCTCGCGCGAGCACGACGGGCTCGTGTTGTTTGGCCTGCTCTCGCTGCTCGTCGCGGTGCCGGCGCTGGTGTGGTACCGCTACGTGCGCGAGGACACCCTCGACGACGTCCTCGCCCGCATCCGCGTCGACAAGGAGCGCGTCGATCGCTTTCTGCGTCACCTTGGCCTCCCTGACGACCCCCGCTACGTCGAGCGCCGCGACTCGCGCGTGGCGACGCGGCGGCTGCTCGTCCAGCTCGGCATCCTGCCAGCCAACGCCCGCGACGAGGCGGTGGCGCACTTCCCGCCGTTTACTGACTTTCTGCAGCGCTGCGTGGACGCTGACAAGCACGCGAGCTTCCTGCAAGGCCTCGGCCTCGCGCCGCCGCACGTGCACGCCCTGCGCACGCACTTGGCAACGCACGGCGTCGAGCTGCTCGATGCGTACGAGGCGGCACACGCCGGCGCCGTGGCGACAAGCGACGGCGGTGGCGACGCGGCAACGGCGGCGGCAGGTGCACCCCAGCAAGGCGTCAATGGCACGAGCGAGGGCAGCGGTGGCAACAACGGCGGCAATGGCGGCACACCGCCACTGCGCCTGCTCGACGCGCCCGCGTACCGCGCGACGCGCTATCTGTTTATGCTGCACACGACACAAGTCGACAAGGAGCTGACGGCGCTGCTGAAGCGCGTCAATGGCAACCTGCTCAGCGCCCGCCGGCTGCTCAACTTGCACGAGGAGATGTACGACTTGTTGGCGTTGCTGTACCGGCAGCCCGACAAGCCGAACCGGGCGCTTGTGCAGAAGCTCACGGCGATGCCGCAGCGCACCGTCGACCTCGTCGACGCCATACAGCCCGAGCTGAGCGCGCTGTACAAGCGTGCGTACAGGAACTATCTGCAGCAAAACTACGCCGAGGAAGCAGGCGAGGCGGCGGCGGCGGCCGCCATGCGGCGTAGTGGGCGT